>JAQIXA010002102.1:0-19731 GCA_034699045.1 Nanhermannia cf. coronata Gr-Ori-00579 | reverse complement strand
CAAATGGCGATTTGATTGGCCGAAATGCATGTGGCAGAATTTAGGCTTTAGGTGTATGGGCAAAGGGCCTTAATGTCTTATAATCTTCCTAAAATAGGAAAAATTTTAATTTAATGACAATTTGAGTAATGGCTCAAATTAAAATCTTGCTTTGCAAAAAATGGATGTTTATAAATATTTGAATCGATTTTTTGAAAAAATTTGAGTTTTGGACTTTTAAAAAAGAAAGTGAATTATTTTTTCAGCTTCTATTTTGACTATTTTCAAGCAATAATGTGAAATATACACACAATAAAAATGCTTAAAAATTCTCAAAAATTGAAAAGGTTGATTTACCTATATAGGTTAGGCAGTCAATATTATTTTAGGTTTATTTACCTAAATCGCAAGTTTTTATAGAATCTTTTTAGAAACCTAAACTGACATTTTAAACAAGGTAAAATCATGGGCCCTGACTAAATTAAGTGTAACAAACTTAGGATATAAAATGGCAAAAATAGTCAAAAAAAATTAACAAGTTTCATATGATTATATAGCAAAAGAAGCTTCAAAAAATTTAATATTTCTATGTATTTCTTAATATTCTGTAGATCTTAAAGTGCCTCCTGATCGAACTGGTAAATTAAATTAAATAGTAGCTTATACTTATAGTTTCTTAAAAAATTTATTTTAATCAAATTTTTCAAAATCTAGTTATTATTCCAACCTTAAGGACTGTTTCCCTTAGTCTGTTCATTTCCATGTCCATAGGTAAGTTTTTAATTAATACAGAGATAGATAGCTATCAAATTTTTAAATTCAATAATTTTACCATGTACTTTATATCTTTATAGTGGCATTTGTTGGTATTATTTGGGTAAATAAATGAAACATTCATTGAATATTTTATCGATTTTTTAATTAACTTTTTTTTTGTAATTTGAAGGCTGTTTCGCTCATCATTTTCAATTACGTTTATAAGGATAGAAAGTAAGTTTTGAAATATGAAAAAAAACTAACCTTCCTACATATTACACAGTTCATAAGTATCTTTTATGTATTGCGATACTCCTCGAATGTCCTACTTGTAGACACGTAAAAATACGACTGAAAAGCTCATATAGGGAGATATTAGATATAGATTATACCTATAAGGATAGAACTATGTAGTACCTAAATAAAGTTTTAGAAAATAAAGTAGGGTATATTGTGTCAGTCGGGTTAAGGTTGATTGAAAGTTTATATTTCTCTGCTTTCTCCAACACTAAATTAAATAAAGTACTACATAACCTTCCTATATAGTACCTACTGCTAGTACCTACTACCTACACAAAAAACTATGCTATTTTTTGTCTGAAGTTTTCCTTTAATAAGTATCTTTCTGAATTTGAAGTACCCATATATATATACTGATATGTTTAGACTTGATAGACTTGTACATACTTGTAGAGTATTCGAAAAAATTTGTAATTCTGTACAAGACAAGAAGATATAATTTAATTTTTATTTTCTTGTTTCTTTTTATCACAGAATTATCCAACTCTCTCACCCCATAACTAATACACTGGTATGTTCGAACTTATTTATCTTTCTAAACAATAATTTTATACTATCTATAGTAGTATATCTATCTGTAATCTGTACTGATACTGTATATTTTTCTATAGATGCTCATTGGGACAATTGTCTCGTTCTTCGCTGTTTTCTTAGTCGGTTTAGATGGTCAGTTTGTATCTAAAGAAAATTTCCCTCTAATGTGTTCTATCCGAAAGTGGGTAAGTACTTTGAATTTTGACTACTTTATAAAACTACTTAAATAAGTTAGTACCTACAGAATTAGTAAATACTTCAAGCGTGTTTTGTAGAGATGAAATTTGACATTTTCATCATCTTAAATATGCAAATGAAAGCTGTCTATTTTGAAATTTGCTAGTAAACTTACTCGTATACTAAATGGTCGATTTAACATTACTTTAATTTCAGGTCCTTTCAATTGGATTCACTCTAACGTACGGAGCATTATTTTCCAAAGTTTGGAGAGTCCATCGATTGACGACAAAACACAAGTCAGAGACAAAACACAAGATTCAACCTTGGAAATTGTATCTGCTTGTGGCCACTCTTGTGGGCATCGATATACTTTTCCTATCTATATGGACTCTGATAGACCCTTTGGAAAGAACTATAGAAAAATTTCCATTAGAATTACCAAAAGATAGTGAAGATGATGTCAAAATCCTTCCAATTAGTAAGTAATTTTTGACTTGTGTTTTCTTTTCAATTTTGAATTTTAACTTACCTACTTTATGCAGCTAGATATAGATATTATACTAATTCTTCGTTTATTATGCGTTTCTAGTGGAGCACTGCGTTTCTAAATATAATAATATATGGCTAGGTCAGTAAAATACTTTTATCCAGTATCTTCCTTACCTACTTTACTTATACTATCTAATTCTAATATTTGATTTATTGGATAAAATGTACCATAAAAATGTCTTGAAAAAGTTGAAAAGTAATCCATTTGTTTTTTTTTTCTATAGGTTTAACTTATGGATTTAAAGGTGTACTTTTAATATTTGGGTTATTCCTTGCTTACGAAACTAGAAGTTTAAAAGTCCGGTAAGAACCAATATATTTCAGATATATAAGATAGTTTACAATTTACAACTATAGTACCTACCTACCATATATATATGATCAATATTCAAATGTATTTTTTCTAAATGTTTTTTTTCTGTTACTTCTAGTCATATAAATGATTCCAGGTATGTTGAAATTATTATGAGATGCAAATGTGTCTCTCTTTATTTACCTTATACTAGGCTTTTTTGGAGCTTTATCTATTTTCTAAAATTTATTTCTTTTCTTACTACATACTACATATATATATTACGATATTTATAGACTAGTCGCGATGTCAATCTACAATGTAGCAGTTTTATGTTTAATAACGACGCCGGTAAGTATTATTTCTGCTCCTCTAAAAAAACTTATATATATTTGAAGTAATGTGTGTAAATATTTTACAATTCAATGTCTATGTCTGTCTACTAGTACTGACTCTCGACTCATCTCTGACGGCTGCCTTGCCTTGACGCATTACCCTGACTTTCTCGGGGAATACTAGAAATGAAATAATGCTTATTGCCATTTCTTCAGATACTACCCCTTATACAGAATATTACCCCTTATATTATATCCTATCTATTATGTATAACTTTAAGGAAGAGAAATTCCTTATACTTAGCTAGTAGGTACTTACTACTTACTACTTACATTTTACAACTCCTAAATTGCTAGCATTGCCAAAAGAAAATGGTTGAGACCATCACAATAACTCTCTCGAACGATCCAAATAATTAAAAATTTGATTTTTTCCAAATTTTAATCCTACCAAAACAGGGCTAATCCAGAATGTTCAATACTTTGCTATAAAATTGAATAATTTCGAAAAAAAATATTCTACAAAAAGCTTTTCTTATACCTAATAGTAGGCAGAATTGCAGAAGGATATGTAGAAATCTGCAAGGTGATCAACCTAGGCGTTTCAATTTCACGTCCAAGTGCAAGTGCTTGATATAAATCGAGAAAATATGTGACAAAGTTGTATGGACAGATGAACAGTAGTAATATCTAGTTTAAGATATTTCATAGGTAAATGAGCTTTTACTGAATTTAAAAAGAAACGAGTTTAGCAGGTATAGAATAGAGTCAAGTTTATGAGTAGTCATATCTCATTATGTAATGTATAAAGGTATATGCTAATGCAAATATAATATTTTAGGGGTAAATTGGCCTTTTTTGCATCTTAATCTTAAAAACAATTTATAATTTTCAAAATGTAAAAATCCTTTTTTGAAGGCAGTCGTCGAGCTCTCAAGCTTTCCCCAATTCTATGAGTATATTATTTCTACCTATTATCTACCTACATAATTTTCAAGTTGTAGTTTTCAAGTTATTTCAAGTTTTTAGAAGTTTAGTCTTTATGAATAATTGACTAACTGTGTAAATTTTTTATAGGTTACAATGGTAATCAGCAGTCAGGTACTACCATAATCAAAGAAATCTTTATTCTAGTACTTTGTAAAATTTTATTAATCCTTCTCTCTATTTTATGGTACGTTTATTAGCAAGACGCTTCCTTTGCTTTTGTTGGACTCGCCATTATTCTCTCCTGTTTGATTACAAGTAAATAAATATAAATATAAATACTTAATCATAATGTATACTTATAAGTTGTTCTCTAATAATAATCCTCTAAAATGACTTTTTTTTACCACAGTTGGATTAGTTTTTACTCCAAAGATAGTTGATATAATTCATGAGGGCAGTTTAGAAAAATCCGATAATTCAAATGCTCCAGATGCAGGTAATACCCGGATAATAATATCCTCAGAAGAACGCATTTATTCAATTTTTCAACAGTTCTTTTTGTGAATCTTGAACATTGATTTTTTTTTATCTTTACCTAACTACTTCTAGGAACTACTAAAGAAGAAGAAGAAAAGTTCAAAAATCTCGAAAATGAGAATAAAGAATTGAAAAAACTACTGCTTGAGGTCAGTTTATGGGTCACACAGACCGTTTTTACTTACTTTTTAGAATATCTAATAGTCGTAATAGTAATACTGATCTTTAGTTTAACAAGATAAAAAATGGAAAAATGATATTGATAAGTATGTAGCTATTCGGTAGGTATCTAGATAACTGATATGATTTCTGATAAAAAAAAGGGTCAAGTCACAGAGGATGAGAAATATGAGTCGACGAGTAACGTAAGAGAGTAAAGTAAATTATCGTAGGAAGCTCAAGTAGTACCTTTTTTAAACTTATTTTTATATACCTAATACCTATCTCAACAAACCATTGCCCTTTAACCCTTTAAGGCTCACATTGATATTTTATTAGGTATCTGATCTGTAATCTACCCTTTTGGCCTTTAGTTACAAGACAAGCACATATAGTAGGTACATTTTACATGTAGGGTACTGCTGATATTTAGTCTGTTTTTGTAGTATTACATGACATAGTATTCAATTTGCAATATCAAATACGAGGTATTAGGGTACCTAATACTTTATATAATGCAAATGTACCTAGCTACTACTACCTAGTATAAAATTCAAAATTGATAGAATTCTGCTGCTTTTTCTAGTAATAAAAATAAAAAAAGAAAACGGGATTTTAGGTACTTACCTATTACGAGTACCTACTACCTATCTACTACCTAAATTTATAATATATATGCCTACTTATAATACCTCAAATAAATATTTTTGATAATTTTCCAAATTATATTAGTTTTGAAAGAATATCTGTAAACCACAAAATACAAGAAAAATATCGAATTTAAAAAATAGATCCTTCTAAAATAGTTTTTTTATAGATAAAATACAATCTTGATCTTATATTGTAGGTACTATAGGTACCTATGTTATAGTTGGAGTATTATTTTAAAGTGAAAGTGAAAAGTGGAAGAGAAAGTTAAAAAGTACTCTACTTCTACTTGTCCTTTCAGAACCCAAAATCTATAATCTATACTATATATAAAGTTAAGCTGTACAATACTTACTAGTTAAGTGTATCACTACTTTCTTAAAAAACTATCTATGTAATGTACCTACCTATAGCATTTCTCTAACTGAATCTCATTTCCTCTTCTTTCACATCAAAAGATACTTTTTTTCTTTTTCAATCACTAGACAGCTACCTAGTTATTAATATTATGTATTATTTGAAATGTCTTTTTATAGAAAGAGAACAGGCTAAGTACACTAAAAGAAAGAATCAAAACAATCAAGAAAGTTTCGCTTACAACTTGTGAGAACATTGCCAAGTCGGGTGAATCCGAGGGTGGTAAAGTGTCCCTGATTGGAGAGCAACAAAAAAATAATAATGAAGATATTCAAGTTATCGAGAGTTATTATGTGGAGCCCTCTCAAGAATCCGGGATCTGTCAAGGACAAGAAAGGTCTAGGTCAAGTCAAGGTCAAGAGCTTTCCGAATCATACTTATAAAATTAAGTAAGATTTTCTGATATTTATTAAGGCATCATAGAAAACAATCTTGAAGGATTTCAAAAAAAATTCTTGTGATATAAAAATTGTTACCTACATACATTAAAATTAAAAAAGATCTCAAAATATCACGAGGAAATTTTTAAAAAATCTTGAATCAATGTTGATAAATGCTTAAATGATCAGAGAATGTTACCTACTCATTCATAATAAAATCTAACGATAAGATTAAGATATTGAAATAAGTCAGCAGGTAATTAATTACGACTTGTGTTACTTAATTGTAGATCTAATACTTAAAATTGTTCATAATTACGCTATACGATATTACTACAAAACAATGATAATGTAATATAAACAAAAAAACAGACTTTATACTATTAATTAAAAAAATGTTCAGTCCCTTAATTTTAAGGATAATTTTAAAATAAAACAACAATCGACCTCAAGTCTCAAATTTCTCTCAACAATGAAACATCAAAAATGCCAAAAATACTCTACCAAAAATAATTTAGGATTAGGAATAGGATAATTAATGTATCCTTTTTATATGAAAAAGTATACAAATCATTAATTATACTATAAAAAAAGCCAATGTCAATATTAGATTTAAAATGTTACTTACCTTATATACATAAGTTTTAATGTACCAGTATCGAGTTCCCCTTGTTAACCCCAAGCAATCAAACCTATACCTACAATGCTAAAATAAAAAAACTTAAAATTAAATACTAGATATAAAAAAGCAAAATACAATCGTTCCATTACATATTATACATATAACATGTAAAATAGAGCTACCTAAATTAGGTAATTAACTACCTACGTATGTTATTAAGAAAAGTAAGTTTGTAAAAGCATTTCTCATAGACTTATTATACATAATATGTTTGATTTTTTTAGGATAAAAAAGTAATCTTTTTTTGAATTTAATTAATTCTAAATTAAATGATATAATAATATTAATAATAATAATATAGTAGTAAATATAAATCTCCATACTGTCCGCCCGTAATATCATAAAAATATATTGCAATATAAATTAATTAAATAAGTATATGGTAAAATTTATATAAATAACTATTATAATTTATGTCTCTAAAGTCTAAATTACACAATACAATTACAATACTTACTACAATATAGATAATATATAAAACTTTTTCTATTTATACAGTTTATGATATGTTAATATATACCTATTATGTTTGTATGTTTTTCTATACCTATATAAGTAATTATTTTGGTAAATTATTCATTTTACTTATATGATGCAGTTAATTAATTACTTTTTTAAAAATTGTGATTATCCCGATTTAAAACCCCGGTGCAACAACTTGTTAAATTCTTTTTACTATTATACTCTATATTCTATATTATGATTATGATATACTTGTATCTCTGTATAATTCTGAATTCTGATAATCTGTATTATTTATAGGTAGGCAACTTAAATAATAAGTAAAGTATTGTTAAGATTAAGAGTCATTAGCAGCCTATTGATTAGGGTATAAGCGATAAAAATAATTGTATAAGTACTAAGATAGACGCTTTTCTTTACGAGTAAAACACTGTTGTTGTTGTTTTTAACAATATGAAGAGTATAAAAATGGTTGATCTCTTCTCGTTGATTTTTATTCTCTTCATTGTCATCACCACCTGAACTTTGTAAGAGTTTTCTCCTTTTCTTGTTCTTTTTATTGTTCAGTAAATTAGTTGAATTAGTCGAGATATTTGTATCTGAAGCGGAAGGTGCTGAAGGGTTAGTAGTAGTAGAATAATTACTATATGATGAAAATATTGATAATGATGGAATATAGTCTGGCTTTAGGACACATTTTCTCTGACTTTTGGACCACCTATAGTTTCTATATGGGCGCGAAGGGCACTCACATTTCCCAGTTATTTTACTGCACTCTAAAAGTGTATCTGGCATACAATAAACTGCTGAATCACACTGAGCTTTATGACCTAAGTAACAGTTACCCTTATAAGGTTCGAACCCGGTTATATAATCACACTCACAAATCTTATTAGAATTACAATAAGCATCTTTGATACAAATAGGATTACCCTCACAATTTTGCTCTGCCTTAACCGTGCATTGTCCATTGATTAAAACAGAATTGTTTTCGTTGTAACACAGGCACATCCCTTTGATACAAAGTAGGAATTGATTTTCATCACATTCTGAGTCACTTCTACACAGTCCACCATAATTGTTCTTATTATTGTTGAAAATCTTGTCGTCATCATTATTCTCTCCGTAGCCAAATTGATCATAAGCTCGTGCTGAAGATATATACTTATTCATCCAACTGAAGAAAATAATAAAACAAAATGTAGTCATCTGTATACAAAAATGTGTAGAGTTTTTTCTTTTACGAGGCATTTCTAAAAGTTAATTTAAAAAACAAAAACAAAAAATTAGTCATCTAGGTATTGATAAAATACCTATCTATTTTTCATTTGAACATTTTAAACTAGATCTTAACCTCAAATTTAATTATTTTTCTTGGCAAATAGATACCAAAGCTGGTTTTTCAAAGTTGAATAAATGAGTAAACATTACTCTATGCTTTATCTACTATACTACATATTAATTATACTTTTATACGACCTACAACTAAAACTAATCTAATAAATAATAAATAAATATACTTTGCTTACCTCGAATCAAAATATCAAAAGCAAAAATGTAAAAAATGTGTCGTGTCGTCACAATATGACACCACGTCAATCAAATTGAAAAAATCCAGCAGTCAGAAGGAAACTTTGTCAACTCGGGTATATCTTTGTTAAATATTTAAAAGGTATAAAATCCAAGTGATGAACAAAGAAGGGTAGAATATTATGCTGTACAGATGAATGAAACATTTAGATGAATAATTGTAGAGTAACCGGATCTTCTTTTTGATACTAGTTGTTAAAATGACTCAAATCTTGATGGAATTCTCTGGATTTTGATGGAAATGTTGGAATTTTAGATGAAATTCTGAACTCCTTGTCAAAATACAAAATAGACCAACTTGATATTTACGCATTTAACAGTCTCACAAAATTTCTCAATAATTCAATGAACTTAATCAAATCAGAGTCAAAGAGGAAATGAATAATTTTTAAATATGTCATACTTAAGTTAAAGAAATAAGACATGGGTACTGGTCCTTATCATCATTACATTTAGATTTAGATTAACCGTCCCTTCTTGTGAAGTAGTACCAGTAGTACAAGTACAAGGCATCACGAATGATCATCCGTTTAAAATTATTCCTCCTTGGCTGCCCCTTTTGCTTTGTTCACTATAAAATATAAATAAAAGAAATAATAAGCTCTTATCATCAATTTCATGTCATTATGCTAATACATACTTAGTTAATATTAATATAAAATATAAAAAGCCTAATAAAATAAAACCATCATCAGACATAAACTATATTCATTAATCTCATTATATTATATACTTGTTACTGCATTTGCATTTATGGTATATTTTTATAATAAAATGAGCATTTTTATCGACAAAAATATCTAATATTGATATTAAATGACCTCTTGAACTTGACAAATCTACTCTACTCTAGTCTCTAATGTTGAATTATTTAAGTTTATACATTCTAATCTCTATATAAAGTTTCAAAGGGGAAAAATGTAGTAAAGTACGCAGTAAAAAGGAAGTGACCTTATAAAGAGGTAAGAGATCGGTTTAACACATCACGTAACATCGCATCAAATATATTATTTACGTAGGTTTTGAAATATAGAATATTATGGAATTATTTTGCTTTTAACTTTATAGAATTATAAAAGGATCTTATAGAGATAGTTTGTCGTACTAAATTTAAGTCTAAAAACTAAAAATAAATACCTCAAATTGTTCATGACAACGATGATGTTGGTCTCGTGTTGGTAATGGTAAGGGTTCATCAAATTCTTCAAATCACAAATGGCAAGCATGTCAATGACAATGTCATAATAGCATAACAAATGTCAATCGAGGAGTCAGGTCATCATAAAAAGTAGTAAAAATGAGATAGTAGTATAAAACCGTCACGAAAGCTCGCACTTATTTTGCACAAAATTGAGAAAGCACAACACCAACTGGATCTAAAGATAAAAGGTCAAAGGTCAAATTATAAAACAACCAGTCAAAAGACATAATATAAAATTGCAATTAAAATTAAATGTCAACAATTATAGCTTTATAGGCTTTAGGCTATAAGCTATAGAGTCTATAGATAGCATAGCAAAATCAACAAAACAAATTCAAAATTACGGTCAAAAATTGCACTGACTATATCAAATTAGGAATTTGATGATTGTTGGGGTATTTTGGCAGAGCAATTTTTGATTTTAGGAATTCATCAATTATTATTGATTTTCTGCTTTGCAAAATGCCTTTGCTTTTTAGTACCATCTAATTCTTACATTTAAATGCATGTATAATTGCTTGTGTAATTGAGGTCAAAACCCGGTTTTTCAGACATGAAGTAAACGACATTTCAGTTAATATACCCAAGCCAGAATAAAGAAAACGAAAAGAATTTTGATTTTGAAATTGGTAATTGGATTGGACTTTGGACTTTGGACTCGGACTTTCAGTCAATGCCTTTCCATTCCTCCTAACTAAATTTAAAATCAGGTTGACCTTATTGATGTCTAACAATAAGTTTGATTTTTCAGTGATGAATCAAATCACTAGACTATGACTAACAGTATTAGCTTTGAATTAGAATTAGAATTTAGCTTAGAATTTAGAATAGAAATAGAATACGAAAAGTTTTAACCGAATTATTTATGACTTGGATATTTGAATTTGAATTTGACCTAACATTTACCTAGTTATTGAATAAAGATCTGGTTTTATTGAGCTGAATAGAGTTAATATCGATTTTTACGGATATTAACAGGTAATAACAGCTTATACTATAATATATAAAAGCTCTTTTAAACAAAAAATACAGATATATACACTAGGTAAATTGATAGTAACTAATTTGATAATAGATAAAGTATGTATTTAGTTGATATTGATAGTACCTTATTTATTATTTATTATAACTTACCAGTAAATATAACTGCGAGAAAATGGCTTATGGCCTTTTTGCACTTTTTAGCTTGAGTCAAGTTGGATTTTTGATGATATGAGCGATTATATGTAAGGCTTTCCATTTACAGGTTACTGAAACGAGACAAGCTAAATATTCCAAAAACTCAATTCCAGATTTCTTCAATTATAATTTCTCGAGCTTTATTTTATTCAATTTCAATACATACCCCCTAATTCCCTAGGAATGGATTTTGTATTTTAAAGTTAAATTAGGTATAGGAGAGGTATATCCTTAAAATGTCTTTTTTGAAATTTAACTATGTTATCAGAATAAATATTTGATTTCAATCTTATTATTAGTGTAGTAAGTACCTTATCTATATCTACTAATCTTAAGAGTAAGTATAGTATATTTAAGTAATTCAAGCTTAAGAACTCTTTTGTCTTTTTTAACGGAAGCGAATGAAAGATCCTTAAAAGAAAGAGCTCGAAAACTTATTCAAGAACCCCCTATACTTTTATATACAGTATGGCATTAGTGCCATGTAGACTTATCAAAATAAAAGTTAATGATCCATTCATTCAACCAGAACTAATTCTACTTGGGTCTAATACGAGTAAAAATATTTTTAATATAAAGTTCAAAGACATTTTATAATCTCGTACAACAAGTTTAATTTTACCCTTGAGCCTAAATTACTTATCCTTTATAAATTATAACTTAATGCTAGTACATACTACTAATAGTATTTAGTTAGTTTACATAGGTAATTGTAATTAACATAAAAAATGAGATTTTTTTGGAAAATGTGCTCGCTCGAATGTGTACTTGAATTGAATGTTTGGTATTTTTCAGGTCAGTAGATTTGAATTTTAAATACATACCTATAATATTGGGTTCAAAATTAATTCGATCAGGCCACAAATGTAAGGTTTACTGACCTGGACAAGATTAATAAGATTATCATATCTATTAGAGTAAAAAACTCCACATTTTACAAGCATTTATTTTGTATTCAAAATTGAGTCGTTTTTTCTATTCTAAAAATATAAATTTACATTTTATCATGCTCAAATTTAGAAAATAAAAATCCGCTAGCCTGCTTAGGATTTTTATTCTGTAGTTTGTTCTAAACTTTAAACAGGGAGAATTCAGAATAGAATTTCTATCAAAGAATATTTGAAAAAAAACTTTGTGATTTGATGATCGTGATCTGCATACAGCAGAATCACAATACCCTATAATGTATATGTATTATAGGATAGGATACTATGAGTATATGAATGTGTAAAGTAATATTGAACAAGTAATCTAGTCTGACTTTAACTTTGAAATCTTGAATAGAATTTGAAATTTTGAAACTACTTACACTTAAAATACATTTGCTCCTCCAAGATACTTTACACGATACACATGTCACCCAACCAAATCACAAATATGTATGCCGATATTTATCAAGTGCAATTTAAAAACTTTACTGATCTATTGATAGTACATAGTACAGCTACATATATGTAATAGTAGTGGAGAATATACTTCAAAATAAAGCTAGTCAATTTCATTTATTATTGATTTTTATCTAGAAAGACTCAAGAAATTTATATTTACTAGCAGTAATATTTGTATCATCTAAAAGAGTCTAAAAGTATCTAACAGATACCTACTAAAGATTTGCAAATAATTGCAAAAAATCTGATTATTTTGAGCAATTTTTAAAATAATTAGCATTATTATGTAAAAGCTTTAGTCATTTGAAACTTGAAAATATTTCTCAAACCATAAATGAGAAATATGGTTTATGGATATATGATTTTCGAAATTTAGAGCTTTCCAAGACGAGCTTAACTTTTTTGTCAAAAATTGTGAACCTATATACTATATATAGTGCTTAAACTACGTCTGCTTTGCCAGTTTAACTTTTTACTAATTCAATTTTTAACAAACTTCTGAAAGAATGAACAACTTTTTTGCTATATCCATTCTATTTGGATTTAGTTATATTTACTTGACTCTTGGTAGGTAAGCTAGGGAGATTTTAAAAACTTTTTAAAAGATTTACAAGTTTGAAACTTTAACCAATTTATACTGTACTTATATGTAAACTACAATATGTACTACTTTATATGTTACTAAACCACAATTTACAATCTAAGCTTATTTTGGAACTGACCGACATGGTTGCCCGAATATCGAACACTGTAGGGAACATTGTCATTCTTTAGAATATGAGAATGCAACTAATAAAGTGGACAAACTGTACCTGTTTTTCGGAAAACGGCCGATTAGTGGTAAACCAACTAATTTTTTTACCATTAAACAAGTCATGATATGATCTTATAAAAATTTAATTTAGGACAATGTGATGGAAAATTTAATAAACAATGTAGATGCGTTTATATTGGAAGATAAGAATTTCAAACAATCTTATTGATACGAGACGAGTATGTACTTTTTATAATTTTGCATATTCTTAAACAAAATTTTCATACTTTTTTTATCGAATACATATATTTTTAATACAAAACTTTACAGATTACAACCTATAATTAAGCCTTTTACATAATACATAATTATATTATGTATTACTCATTAGTATTAGATATTATGTCATTTTTAAATTATACTTACTTGCATCAATAATACATTACTATACTAGATACTTTAGGTAATTGCAAAATTTCGAAAATTGATTATATTATTAGATCTGAATTTGAATCAGATTGGCTTATTGCATATATTTAGCATTTTATTTTTTTATAGAATTGACTAACTAATTTATGTCTTTATTCTAAACAGTAATAAACTATGGTTAGGTTTAGAATTATTAGGATATCCATAACTTATGGAATCTATTAACTTATAGACCATAAGTTAACTTGTTCTAGAACTTAAAACGTAAGATACTTAAGTACCCTAAACAAATTTTTCCTTATAAATTAAGACCCAAAAGTTATGATTTTTTAAATATAACGCTTGAGAGTCATAGCTTGATATCTTTTTGAATTTTTGCATCTACTAGAATATGGGCGAAATTTAGGACAAAGAAACTAGCATAAAATTTTACATATTTATGTCTCTGAAATTTTTCAAAAATTCGGATGTTAAATTTGCTATCAATTCTGCAAAAATGTGGAATATTTGCTACATTAATAAAGATCCATCCATTCTGGAAAAAAGTGATTAAAAAAAGATAAAATTTTAAAAATCCTTAATCACAAAGCTTTAACATAGATCAATATTGATCTTGATTAGGAAATAATCATAATATTGGAAGTACTTATATCCGTAGTAGAGTACTTAGAATAGAATTTTTATAAAACCTATAAAATAAATGGGATGGTTATTCATAATATTAAATTAGAACTAGTACAATTTTATCTAAAATTAGGTAATTAAATCTAAATATTTTGAATTAGTTCTACTTTGCTAATATCTAACTATGTATTTAAAAAATCACATTCTCATAAAATTGTAGGGTATTTGAGATTCATTTGTCATGCTTCACACACAGGGCAATTTTGCATTTTTACATTTTGGTTTGCTGATTTTGGTCCTCTTTATTGAAACTATCAGCTCTTTCCATATTGGTCACTATATCAGATTTTGATCCTCTTGGACTATTAGAATTCCCAACCGACTAAAATAAAAAAAGATCGATTAAATCACAAAGTACACTAATTTCGAGTAGATATTTATAGTTTGTGAAACTTACTTGAATATAGGCAATGTCTCTTTTGAGAACAAAAATGCATAAAAGAAATAGCAAAGAGCCGAGAACATATTCGCCAGGGTAGAGAACTAAAAGTGTGTACCGAAGAGATTCTTGTTTTGCAATTCCATAACTGTCGAATAAGTTTTTGAAAACGGGGACCATCACTGGACAAAATTATAATATTTTAAAAAAATCTGAATAAATATTTGAAATTAGTTGTATAACGAGTATTACATGGCATATTGCCTCCAATATTCGATATGATAAAAAAGTATACTGCTACTCCGGTAGTTTTAACTAAAAATATGTAAAAATTAACAACTTTAAAGGTAAATTAACTCAAGTTTAATTACCATTAGAAGGAATCAGTTCAACTAATACTGCAAGCGTAACAGAGACCCACATCTCTCCGATAATATATGTTGGGATTTGTGAAAGATAAGCCTTTAAATACAGTAAAAATTAGTTAATTTTGAGAAATTTCGGAAAATTTTTGAGAAATTTTAGAAATTTTGACCAACCCAAGGAGTTGGTAGTAAGAGTGTTCCAGCAGCAAATGGAGCAGCTAAAATTTGACTGGCAATCAACACCCAAATTCGACCATGTGGTCCGGATTTTGCAACAATTCGGTCTGATATGAAACCACCCAATATGACACCTAAATAAATACGAGACATACCATATAAGTATAAGTTAGCAAATTGCCCAATTTTACAAAAATACGAACCTATGCATCCTCCAACAATTGGAATCCAGCCTAGAATTCGAAATAATTTTTAGATTTAATTAGGTATAACTAAGATTATGATTAGATCGAACCTTGCCAAAATCCAATTTGAGCTCTGGTTTCTCCCAATCCTTCAAAGTAGACCTAAATTATTGATTAATTATTGATAATTATTCAGATTTCTTATTATTTAATTAATATATGTAAATCGGTGTTGTACCTGTGTATTATAAGCCCATACATATCCTGCTGCATTCCTAATTGCACCTCCCAAACACAAAATCAGAACTGATGGTCGCAAAAAACCTTTAAAGAAAATGCATGCCTTTAGAATATTGAAATGTTTTAATCATGAGATTAGTTTAATAATTTACAAGTTAAAACTTGAGCAAGGCGTCCACAAGTTGAGTCTTCATGTTTCGGGATTTCAACTAAATAATCGAAATAAACATCGGCTTTTAAATAAAGTCTAAAATTCTAAGCATAAAAGTGTATGCTTGGTAAGGTAAGTAAAGTACCCTACTAATCTTAAGTACCTTCATTTTTTGCCTTAGTTCTCTTGGGTTCTCGAACTGTAAAGATGATCAAAAGACCAATGAACAAACCAGGCACACCAGCAATAAAAAAAGTCCATCTCCAACCCTTAAATCAATTAGATAAAATATTTGTGAGAAATTTTAATTACAAATTATCTCTTTGTTATTTTACCTGGCCGTTTATATTAGCAGCAGTTATGTAATTTCCCAAAGTATAAGAAAGACCATAGCCGGTGTAAATTCCCCAATTATAAACACCAAGTGCAGCTCCTCGAAGATTTTCGGCGAAATAGTCTGAAATAAGACTGGTCGCAAATGGTGTACATCCACTTTGTCTAAATATAAAAAAATTATATAATAACTATGATAGAAACTTCAGTTCAATGTTAACTTACCCAAGACCTAGACCAAATCTAAGAAGTGCCAATTGCCAATATTCTTGAACAAATCCAGATAGAAAAGTGCAAAGAGACCAAAAGGCCAAGGACAGTCCAAGTAAGACCTATATTTGTAAAATATGTCAACTTTTTATAATTAAAAATCTTAAAATACCCTACTTACTACTTATCCATACGGATTACGGAGTAGTCGATGTATTAATAATTAGTCGGATTTCAGGATAGGGTAGGGTAATACCGATACCCTACTAATAATACACTATTATAATCGCAAAAATATTAAAATATTTATAAATCATTAGATCTAAGGTGGCCTAAAGTGTTGGTCACTTGACATATAGTATTTCATTGTAAATTGACAAGTGTGTGAAGTCAAACTAATTAAGAACATTTGTTCTGTAAATAAGATAAAGAATTGTCATAAAATATCAAGATTTATGAGTGTTAATGCTTTTACAAGGTGATCAAACTGACATTTTAATTGCTACAAATAGTGTAACCAAATAGCAAGTACCTATTTATATATAAGTAGGTATGTACTTACTATACATAGGTATCTACTTATGCATATCATGTAAACAATACATTTTTTATGCATAACTTTATCGTAGGTAAGAGTAAAAATGAATAGAGATAAATAATAATTGTGAAGAACAGGTTGAGGGGGAGGTTGATTTGCATTGTTTTTGAGAATGCACTTGACACAATTTCCTTACCGTCGCCGTCGCTTCAACTACTAATAGTTTCATATCCCAGTACAAAAACAAAAATTTGCATTACTTATGTAATGGAGTAGGAATAGGCAGATATTAGCAATTGTTAATGATTTTATATACTGGATGATTTGATGTAAACTTGACAAAGTACAAACATGACATAATAAACTTAAATTAGTTGTAAAACTACAAATATTATAAATACTTTTTCCTAGCGTTTGTATTTTGACGAGCTTGTACTTTGATGAGTTTTTCTTTGGCGAGTTGACCGGACACGCTAAATGGATTTTTAAGCTTTTATCACTTTCATTTTGGATTTTTTTTAAGTTAAACTACCTAACATAAATTAGCATATTATATAATGTATAAATGTAGATAGAGATCAGAAACCGTATATTTGGACAGAACCTTTTTACACTTTCTATCAATTAATATAATAATCGAAATATTTTCGGAAAATTTTTCAAAATTTTTGATCTAAATTCAATTTACATCTTGAAATTTTGTTTGAGAACGCTACCATTAATTTAAATTCCTTTATAGGAATTATTTGTTATTTGAATTTTATTATAGTGTGCATACTTTAAGAATTACGAATTACGAATAAAGTTCAAGATACATTATATGGTAGAGCTATTAGAAATTTGCTAATATCAAAATCAAATCATTCAGAATCCGTAATAATAATGTATAATTTGTCTGATAATTTGAAAAAAAAACTATTTTGGTAAAATATTTCTTGATTCAATATTACTAACTCTACTTGTAGATGCTTAGGATTTAGGATAGAAAATTTTCAATGTCACATAGTTAAATGTCAACTAAATTGAACTTAAAGCTTTAAGTAAAAAAAATCAAAGAATTTGAACTTTGAATTATTTGTCTAGCATTATAGCTCATTTGTAGCCTATTTCTTTACTTGCTTTGATTTATTTGAGATTAAATGCTAGTTAAATAAATATTTTCTATTTCGATAATTGTAACCTTCTCGTTTTATTTATCGATCTTTCCTATCACATAACATGGACATCATGTAGGTACCTATACTGTATAGGATTGAATAACTATAAACCTCAGCAGAATTTTGCGGCAAATCGTTTCAATAAATTACAGACCAATTAAGGTTAATTAAATTGAAGCTGACATTAGTCCATAATGTCAGTTGATAACAAATATAAAAAAGTTTTTCTATACAAGTGCAAGTAGATATTATAAGAGTATATGTTGTAGTAGTAAGCCATTTCTGTTAATTGAAAATGAAAGTATAATAAAGGCTTGAGGAAAGAATAAAATTTTATGATTCAACTTGCAGTGTACTTACATAACATATACTGTATTACGAGTATAAAAATAAAATAAATGTACAAAGGACTGATACTGATCATAATGTGTGGATTTTTCCTTTGATTTTAAAAGTAAACTTGACATACCCCGTAATCCCAATGATTTGAGAGAATTCTTCGGAAAGCTGAGCCTTGGCCCTTGAGGTTATTATTTGAGTCTGAATCTGATTCTGAGCCCTTCTCACCCTTTTTATTAGTCTTTTTAGTAGGGACCGAGTGGGCTGTCATGCACTAGTCAAAAAGTTAGTAGGTACTTTAACCCTTTGTACTTAAGTAGGTACTATTCAAAGAAAGATACTTTAATATAGATATAAGGATAGGGTTTCTCACTTCTATTTTCTATGAGCATTTTTGGCAAAAAGTTATATTGAAATTGATCTCAATTGCAATTAAGGGTAAACCAGAACCAAGTATTTGAGGATAAATTTTCAAAAGAAAAATCGCAAAAAATTGAGTTGATTCAAGATACAAAATATCCGTCTACATAGTAGTTATAAAAGCTATTTCCGGAAAAAATCCAACACCCAAAATATACCAAGTCCATTTAATAACTATTTTTACAACTATATAGATCTACTTATAAAAAAGTGAAGTAAAGTTCAAGGTGTGAAAATAGAAATTTTACCTTTCGGTTATAGGAATCTGCAGCAAAGCCCTAAAATATTGAGAAAATCATTATTAGTTTTTTTAAATAATATCTGTGCAATTCAGCTCAAAAGTTCAGATTTTGATCACAAGACCAAAATGACCTAAAATTGATTTTTTTGGGTTAAATCTGGCTTTGAATAACTCAATTTTACATCTTTTTGGTCTTGTGAAATCAAATTGTGATCAAACTTTGGTTTTTATAACTGAATTTAATGACTACTTTAGACTATAGATATAAATTATAGGTACTTGCCACTGGAATAGCTGTAATTTAACCAAAAATTAGCATTTTTTTTTTACAATTCTTTAAAGTTATAATTTCACCTGCGAATGTGTATATTAGGATGAAAATAGGTCCAGCGAGAATCTGATAGTCCCAACCTGTCATGTAATAATTAATGAATCATTATTTGATTTGAGCCTATAAGGTATCAGGCATTAGGTATAGGTACATATATGTAATTTTATGATCAAAATGAACCTTGTCCTGTATAGTCGAATTTACATCCGAATGTCCCATTACTATCCACGAGATCTAGACAACTATTTTTTCAACAAGTACAATAAAAAAACACAGGCTTATTAGTAAATTATTTTTTTT
>JAQIXA010002101.1:0-19733 GCA_034699045.1 Nanhermannia cf. coronata Gr-Ori-00579 | reverse complement strand
TCACATTTGTATAATATACATATTTTTTAAAACTAAAGCCCCTCAAGTCTCAAGATTCAAGATACACGGAGTACAGAGAAACTTCAGGATAAAGTATCATATTATCTAAAACTTTCCAGGCTATAAATGGATATATTTTTGAAAAATTTACAAGCTACTTTTGATAAAATTGAGCTAAAAAATGTACCTCTTTTCATCATTTTTTAGATGTAAAAACCGCTATAGTGCCATAATAAAAAGACACTTGAAAGATAATTTTAGTTACGTTATTACAGTTTGATCATAATAGGGTTCATATTTAAGGTTTATTTCGAAATATGTATAAAGATACCATGTAGAAGATCTAGAGATCTGAAAAATTCTAGATCGATTTTCCAGTCATTCATCATGTCACAATTTTTTAAGCATTTTTCTAGAAGGAATTTTGGGATATTTTCAAGAAATACGTAAATTAGAATATGATTAAGGTATACATTATATGGATATTCTACTGTAATGTAGACTGTATGATTTGTAAGTACTACTTCTACTATACCTATTTTTTGTACTTGAATATAATGCATAATATCGAGATATTTTATTTCATTTATGAGTTTGAGAAATTACTCTGAAACTTTTCACATACCTTTAACTACTAGTAGTATTTTTGACTTAAAAATTCAACTTTAAACAAATTGTAATTTTTGAAGATCAAAAGTCGAAAACAAAATGAAATCTTGCTCATACATATATATGTCTAAGATACTTTGGTATACTTATAGCTTGTAAGTTATAAGGGTCTTGTGACCCCTTAAGATCCTCATAAGTTTCCCTACAAAGACACAAAGCACCCTTTAGAGTAAGTTTTGAAAAATTTCGAAAATATAAACTTTTATAGCTATGTACATTCTTATGTATAATTTCATCCCCTTCGTCGATTCACACATCTGGTTTTGTTACTTTAGCACTCTCGAGCCAGACTTTTATTTCCATTTCATAGTTCAGATAGTACCAGAAAAAGTACCAGAAAATGAAAAAAAAGTCTCAAATTACAACTCTAATTTAGCCCTTGAAGATTTCAAAGATTTCAAAATGAAATAAGCCAAGTACCTACAACTCTCGAGATCTTCAAGTTTAGTAAAATCTCAAAAAGCTGAGCCTTTCAACTATTTAAAACTACCTACCTAAATTGTTTTGAGTTTTTAAGTAAAATTATTTCCCAGAATATTAAAAATGATAGATTTATGAGGAAGGTTATGATAAGACATACTGATGTTTTGAAGTTTAAAATCGAAAGTTTATCAAAACTTGTCTAAAATTAAAAAATAAACCCTTAAGCTTTCAATACATTTTTAGTCAAGACTTAAAAATTAGAGCAAATATCGTGGAAAACCCCTTTAGCATCTAATTATAACTAATTATATTGATATTTTAGCCATTTAAAGTATAGATACTAGTACATTGTACGGCAGAATAAAATTTCTTTATAAAGTAGATCCGAAATTTCCCAAAATTTCAATCAATTTTTTCTTTAAAAAAATTGTAATTGAAGACTCACAACTATATTAGAGAGATCTGAAAGTTCGAAAATCCTTTAAAAAGTAGCTATTTTGATAGTTTAAAAGATACTTTATGAAGAGAATCTACTCTGTTCTGTACTTATTACTGTTTTCAGTAGTCTCAAATTTCTTTATAAAGATCGTACAAGATCCCAATTTTACAAATTTTATAAAATTTTAACCCATTTTTCAAAATATGGTGATATTTGAGCCCTTTTTTTAAAAAAAAGTTGATTTAAAATCCGATGCTGAAATTTGAAAAAATCCCTAAAAAATTGTTATTTTGCTTGTTTAAAGGATACTTTATGAAGAAATTCGACTCTACTTCTTATTGTTATAAAATTAGAGCAATTATTTAACCTTTCTCTCCTCGAGGTTGTAATTATTGTAATTAATTCATATACGATGCTTTACCTTTAGAATTCTAGAAAATTGATTATTTTACACTTGAACGAGAACTCGAGAACCTTTTAATTTTAAAGCTCAATTTTGAACTTTTTTTTGTAGAAATTTCGATTTCAAACTCAGGATCTTTTACTAATCTAAGGAGTACCTATATGTAAGGATAAGTAATTTTAGCAATTTTTTAGTAATTTACGATCATGATGAACTCTGTGCTGTAATTAATTGCAAAATTGCAAAAAAACTGAACTGAAGATTCAACTTTCAATTTCTATCTCATCCTCAAATAAGCATAGGTACTTTCCCTCAAAATCTTCAAAATCTTTAAAATTACTACTCTACTATGTATAATTAGGTTTATTTTATTCGAGTTAAACCACCAAGTACCAAATACCAAAAGGTTTAAATTGGTTTAAAATTTAAAAGCATTTTTATTTATTTTAATCCGATTCGTTAGACATTTGTGTCAGATCTAGGTATATACAAATACTAGTACATACATATACATTATATATATGTCTTTTTTAACTTCCTAATTTAATCTAACCAAAATTCATATACCCTACTGATAGGTGTTCATGCATGCATAATTTTAAGCAAATATTTACACTCGAAAATCTCTAAAAAAAATCTCTTAAATCTCAAAAATTCCTCAAATTTATGCACGAAATCCAATTTTACTATCAAAATAACCATCATTAGTTGAATCCTAATTGAAGATTTGTGTTTAAATAATTAATGATAAGAAATTACTCGATTGACTGAGCTTTGGGTTTTTAGGACCACAGGAAAAGCCTTAAGATATACAGAAACCGTAGCCTTTAATGTATGGTTTATCCATGTGTGATTTCAATAACCTATACATATAAGTAGGTACAAAATAAGCTGATTGGGATCAGTCTGATAAATCTAAATGTGTATTTTCAATACATACTCAAAAAAATAGATTCAAATGGTCGTATTAAGGGCAGGTGGTGGGCCAAACTTGCTCAATTTTACTTGAATTGAGCCAACCTTTACAATTACATATCTCTCTCTCTTTAGAATATTTCTATTTCTGGTACAATTATCTCTCAAAATCTCTCATTGAAAATATAGCTTTTATATTTTTAAAAATTTCTATACCCATATAGAAATAGACTACTATTTCATATGCATAGACTACTACTACATTTGAATGAAAAGAATATTTCCAGAGACCTAGATTCCGACATTTGGGATGATTCAAAATTCAAAAGATTAAAGGCAGTGGAATCTCTCTATATCGATTTTTTACATCGAAATTGCCAAAAAATCAGTACCTATACTCGTACATGCTAATTTGAGTCTAATTGACTTTTATTAATGGATTAAAGTTCTTTTAAAAGCCCAATTTTTTTGTGGCTTATAGAGAGATTTTGCTGTAATTTTTAAAATTTCAAAATCACGATCTACACTTGAGACCTGAAAAAGTTAATTTTAAATTCATAACTCCAAGTATTACCTTATACTATAAGAGTAGAATCGTTAATTTTAGAAAAAAAAGATGATTTAATTTTTAATTTTGTAGATCAGATTAGATCTTTAGATAATCAGATCGAATAATTGAAAAATCAGATAAATTTATACCGTTTTTGATCTACCTGACTGATAATATCTCGAATTATTTCACCTACTTATGACATACACATGTGATATGGAAATGTTCGATTTAGATAAAAACTTGTACTCAAAAAACTCAAGATTGTACTAGCATTTTGCACATACTTAATCTCATTTAAAAGAGCTTAAAAATTACAATTTCTAACAGTCAATTTTAGTACCACTAAATTGGCAATAATTTAACTATTTTTTGCATCCTTAACTGTTTACAAGAATAAGTGGAAAAAAGTACCAAATATACCAAATATGAAATATGAATATGCATAAAAAAAGTTCTAAATTTTCGAGCTTTTGAGTAAATAATTAGTTAAATGAGGCTCTCAAGCACAAGAGTGATAATAATTAGCAAAAAAGAGTCAAGTTCCAACCATAAAAAACCACTAAAATAATGGTAATAATAATTTAAATCTTGATAATTACATATTTTTTATACATTTTACCTTGCTAGTAGGATTTACTCGAGTTTTTTGTTACGTTTTTTTAACGGAAATCCAGCATCTGATTGTTCAGAATGAGTTCATTTATGAGTTTGACATCCGGAGATTTTTTCAGATTTCTAACTGACAGACATACAGACCGACTTATAGAACAAAGTACTAGTTTAGAAAGAAATTTCATTATCTTGTTCTCATTAAAAACACGAAGAAAAAAAAGGACTTTTCTGCCCAATATCTTTGTCTGTAATATTCTAAAACCCTCTTAAATGATATTTGAGAAGTTTTTTGTACTTTCTCAAGCATTTTTGTACGATATTTTGCCTAAATTTGCTAAATGTTTAACATTTCAAAGAAATTTTTGAGATTTTTTCAACATATTTAAGGGTCATATCAAGAATATTTAAGGCAAATTGGCAAAAAATTTACAAAAATTTAGATTTCCTGTTTTCTTGGGCTTATTTGGGTAAAATAACATAGTATTTTGAGTATCTAAATAAGCATGAAATTCTCTAAAGATTTTAGTCCAATACTTCAAAACTAGAAGGCTTTCTAGCTGGTTCACAACCATATTTTCTAGCTTTATTTTACGTAATAATAATAATAATAAGTGTAAGTATCAAATAAGGTTGGAAAAATCATTCTAGTGTAAATATACATACCTACATTATTATTATGACATTATGGATTTCCTTTTAGCCTAAAAATCTACATTAATATTACCTACTACACCTACATTTATACATATATTATATGTAGGTACTTTTAATTAAATATTTGAACCACAAGTTTAAACAATAATTAACTTTTTTCAATGACTTTGAAACTTTGAAAACTCTACCGGATTTGCCAAATTGCCATTTTTTTCAGGAATCTAACCTACTCTACTACAGATACATAGGTACTGTAGTACTATGCTAGTACATTACATATGTAAATCTTGATGAGATTAAAAGATATATCAGTAAAAAAAACGTGATATTAAAAAGATAAACATGAGCAAAATAGTATAATGAAAAGTATGGTTTTAATTAACCTACCTCACGATATACCGTATTTAATCATTCGTACTAAATGCAAAAAAAGTCAAAATTTTTGCCATATTTCATTTACCTATGTATGAATTGGCAAACAAAATTGCCCACCTACCATTTTCAAATGTAGGATATGATGTATGGATTTATTTTTTGATTAAAAATTGTAATCTTTTCTACTTTAGTAGAACTTTAGTAGCTTGTAGGTAAGATACTACGAGTATACAAGTTCTAATAACTTTGTGTTTAACATGATAATAATAATGATAATCGTTATTCATTTGTCATTCGTCACATTATGTGAAATAATTAGCAATAATTTAACTCTGATAAAAGTCGAAATAAATCACCCTTTTGATACGAAATTGGACAAGGTATATACAGATAGTAGTAGTACCAAGTAGTGGGGTAAATTTGCATTTAAATAACACAAGTTTAGCAAAAAAAATTATTATCTTTTTTTCAAAAACTTAGCATGGGTCCTAAACGAAAATTTTATAAAAGTGTATAGGTACCTACTTGCAGAGGCATTAAAAGGATATAAGAGTATGATATGATAAAGTAGAAATATATAAGACAAGACATTTGACATTTTGGCTCAAAAATTTGTAAAATATCTTACAAACTTCATAAAAAGCTCGAATCTATATCTTAAATTTTTCAAAAAAATTGAATTTTTTTCGAAAATTTGGTGTAATAATCATGGTTAATTTTGACAAGGTCTAACCTTATCGAAATAGGACAGTAATAATAGTCGTAGAGTAGAGTCGTATTCTTATCTCGATTTTCAATTTAAAATCCTAATTTAAGTTTATTTGATTACTGCTGTACTGAGGATGAGTCTGACCTTAAGTCTAAAATTTTAAAATTAAAAATTGAGATAGGAAAATTATATAATCTCAAAGTCAGAATTTCCTAAAATTTCATATTTCGTCTCAAATATTATAAAAAGATACTTGTCTAGCTACTTTGGTCTTTTCTAATATATCAAAGTCTAGCATTTCAAAATTTGAGATAAGAATACTAAGGTACCCTATTTATAGCCAAATCTAAATCATATTTTTCAATTTTTATCACATTTAGAAACTTTTTTAGATTATATCTTATTAAGAATAATGTCTACAATATCCAATATTTCCCCAAAAGATTGAAATATTTGCTTAAAAAAGATAAGTCCATAATAACTTGCTAAAAAAGTCTTGAAAATATGGTTAAGACTAGAGATGATTTCAAATGCGGGATAATAAAATAAGGAAAACATCTGCCCTCATTTGATTTGCATTAGAAAAACAGAAGTTTAAAATTTGGTCAAGTTGAAAAGTCAGCCAAAAACCTATTAAAATGGAGGGATGATAAAGTAAAATAAAATGAAATATAATAAAGGTAAAGGGTTGATAGTTGTTATACACATTTATTAAAATCGCTAGAATAGTGTTGAACTTGTACCTGAACTTTTTTCATCTGAAATTTGAAACATGCAATGTTTTGTACTTTGTATTTTGTATTACTATACTACACTAGAACCTATGTATGTATTTATTATTTTCAAATGTTATTACTCATATCCTTTCTGGAGTTTTTTTTGAAGGGTTCTGTAACCAATTCACCCACACTAATGTACGCACACACACGCTACACCAAACCCCGAAAAAAAGCCAAAATTTTTCAATTTTAAAACCTAAATTTTAAACGCCAAAGCTTCGGCATATCTACCTGTAAAGTGTTAAGTAAAGGATCAAAAAAACTACAAAATAAACCAGTCATTAGATCCAATAAAAACTTTGTCAAAAAGCTTCAAAAAATCTCAATTTCCTTCAAATTATTACAATAAATATAAGTTATTTTTTCATGCTCTACTAGACTAGACCCAGAAAACGAATCAAATTTTGACATTCTTGTACTCGTACTAGTATTTATAATGCTTTTGATATTTGATAGACCTAGAGTTCTGCAATTTTCAAAAATTTGGGCTCAAAAAACTCTAAAATAGCTCAAAAAGTCCTAATTTCTATACCCTGTACATTTCTCAAATTATCAAAATAATCTAGCATGTTTATGCGTGGCTGAAATTTTGAATTTTTGAATAAAGTTTATAAGTACAAGTCCGCCTGCCTTCAAAAAAAAATAAAATGTTTAGACCATGAAATAGCACGATAAGTCCACCCTTATAAATACAAAAGTACCCTTAAAAATTATATATACTTATCAGCAGTAATATGGGATAAACCAACAAAGAAAAACCTAAAATTTGAAACCAACGGCCATTCTTATTCCTAAACCAATAATACAGATATAAAATTTAACCTCACCCTCAACTACACTAGTCTAGTATCCTTACCTACATAGTAGTTGGGTATTTAACTATAGGTTTCAAAAAGGTAAGCATAGTGTATTTATACTGGTTTTATAAATAATATTTATACAGCTAGCTACCTGGACTTTTTGTAAATAGTAAATAGTAAAGACTCTCGACAAAACTCAGCACCAAAAATAATAATACTCAAAGTACTATATGTACTAGGGCAAGTTGAAAATATAATAGAAAGAACCCTCATTTCAAAATTTTTCAAGTTATAAAAAAGTTAATTGTCTATCTATCTATCTAGGTATCTATCTATTGAGTTTTAGTTTATGTCATGTCCTACCCGTTATACTTAGGTAGTAGAATATAAAGTACTACAATCTGAAGTCTTGAGACTAGAGGGATTTGCAGTCGATTTAATTTGCTTTTTTTCAATTACCAAATTTCAATTACCTTATCCGGAGATTATAAATCTTGCATGCTTTTGTCTATCACTAATAATCACTATCGTATGTAAAGCAATCTGATATTCAGATTCAGATTATGACAAGTAGATACCTAGTGTATATGGCTTATATCTGTATGTACCCTACTAGTACTGATATGAACTTGAATCTCCATTAAATTAAAAGTAAAATTTTAACAGGCTTATCTCTCAAAAGAATTAAAATCCAATAAATTGGCTCATAAAATTACTTGAAAAAACCAACCCCATTACTTATGATTAATGCTAAGGAAATATTATACTGGGATCTAATGAAACCTATTCAAATATTACAATAGTCTGTCAGATTTCGATATTTTAGACCAAATTTTGCACATTTTTGCAATAAAACTCTGACTTTCAGCTTTTTATGACCAGATTTTGGCAATTCGAACCTCATTTTCTTAAATGAGGTTCTTAATTTTCTGGATTTCTGAATTTTCTGAATTTTCTTAAATTTTAATTTAAGATATTTGAAGCTTTTGCGATGGTTTTAAGCAATAATAAAAGTTTTAAATACATCAATTTGTCCGATCTCTAATGCTCAGTCTAAGGGTGGAAATTATTTCAACATTAGATTATTATGTACTAGTACAGATAGGTACAGGTACTATTCGAGTTCAAGTGGGTGTAAAATTCTATAAAATAAATCAATTCTCTTGATCATCCTCTTTTTCCTTGCAAATGTACAACTTATCACATACATATGCTCGTGCAAAATACTCAAAAAAATCGCAAATACTCAGCAAATCTAACCGTTTTTAAAGCTTTCAAGTGATTAAAAGATCCATAAGTGATAGATACTTCAAAACTTGTGTAAAATGAGCAAAAAAAAAACCTTCATTTTTCTCCAAAAAACGTGAGGCTAATTAATACTTTTAGGATTTTAGGTGATTGTAAGAAAGACATAAATTCAATTCAATTATCTAGTAGGAAAAAAACAGTTTTCAAATTCAAATGCCTACTCGTATATACCTAATAGGTAATTATATTTGCCAATATCTATAAGTTCCCTTAAGCTCTAAATTAACGGTAAAAGTCAAACATGCGATTTTACATGTTAAGCCTTATAGTATCTAAATATTTAATAAAATCAAGACAAATATAGGTGAATATATTTATATACCTTTACTATATGGATATATACAGTAATTTATAATTTCTCAGATCTCTACAAATACAGCTATGCTATAGAAGTGTATTCAAAAGTCAAATTATTGAAATTGTACAATTACTTGACTATTTGAGTAGGCAAATAAACGGCTAGATTTCTAATGATCCAAGTCATAAAATTGTAAAATAAAATAAAATACTTAATCAGTTAATGAAAGGAACCTCGTTAAAAGTCTTTAAAAAAATCTCACTAATCATGTCGGCTTTAATTTTTAATGCTTAAATGCTTAAGCTTGATTGTCACATTTTTTCTAAATATTTTTATAGATCCTTTCTCATCGTTTAATCAATCCTTTTGAATGTATTTTACATACATATGTACGAATACGAATACTTGAACAGTTTCTATTTGAATAGGTATAAAAGCATACACATGAATTTGTACAAATATTCACTTTTTAAAGGCAAATATGTTCAATTTACTTTCAAAAATACTTGTACAATACTAGTATCAAATTCTATCTAAAAATAATGACAGAGCTCGAGAAAAGGAGGCTTTTGGAGGTTTTAAAAATCAAATTTTCTTAAAAAATAGTATCTAGGTACAAATTTTTAGAAATATGTCACAGGCCAGACAGTCATACATATACCTAATACATATACTATCCACTATCAGTATAAATAGTCTAATTGTTGTATTTTTATCTTAATTTTCACTTTGAAATCCTAGTTTTCGTCCAATTAATTACATTACAAAATCTACATTTTCAAAATTAAAATTTGAGATTTAGGTAGGGTACTCGTAATACAATTATACAGCTAATTTTGATAATAATTTTGTCTTTTTTATTTAAAAGTAAGAATATCTTAAGCTTTTGTATATTGTCTCAAAATTTTTAGATTAAAAAGAAAAACTAAAAGTTAAAATCTAAAAAATTTCGAAACTTCAGATGGGTCATTTTATGATTAATTGGATTCAATATTAAAAAATATTGAATGCTTTTTTATACACTTATATTAAAGCTTATCATTATCAAATAGACTGGATTTCAAATTTGAGGTATATCAATGAAAAGTGTTTACAATTTGTTCAAGATAATAATAATTAGGTACAAGTACTCGTATACTAGTAATGATATGGGATTTAAGGTAAAGGTATCAAAAAATGTCAATCAAATTAAGATTATGAAACTTTTTTGTAAACTCAAAACTTAAAAAAAGAGTCAGGAAATGAATGAAAATAAATAGTCAAGTCTCCGCGGCTTATCTCTATTGAAAATATGTACTATTTTTTTTATAAATAACTCGATTTTTTCATAAATAACGATGGTACACTACATACAGTAGTAAGTCAGAATCAGTAGTACAAATAAATACAATTTTTGTTTAAGAATCAATGCACGATAAGAAATAAAGTAAAAAATAACAATCGGAAAGAGCAAGTACGTGTACCCTACTACTAGTACTGAGTACTAGGTATAAAAAATAAAGTAACATCGTGATTTGAAATTTTAGCATTTCTTCAAGTATAAATATTGGTAAGGAAATGTCCAAGTGTGTTAATTTTTTCTGCTACTTTTGCTATCCATAATTATCTCTATTTCAAATTCTAAAAAACTCAAAAACTCAAAACCAAAAAGTCCATTAATAATGAGATAATGATTCGAAAGAGCAGAATTTCTGAACAAAGAAATTTGTAAAAAAAGATACCATGACCTTTGCATTTAAATATCTTGAATTAATCTGGGCAGAATTATTATTCTGGTAGCTTTATACATGCATAAAGTTACATGTACTACTACCGTATAGAATGAAGAACATTATCTTGACATTTATTTATGACACTAAATCAGAAAAAGTTAAAAAAGATTTCAAAGATTTATTTATTAGACTTTGTAATAATTGACATTTCTCCTCTTAAAGCTCTAATCTTGTATTTTTTCATATTTTGCATAGAATACTTGAAAATGAATGATATTTTGCCTAATTTACATAGGTCAGTATACCATAGGGAATATAATATGGTATTTTTATCTCAATTTTCAATTTGAAATTCTAGTTTTAATCTATTTGAGAGTAGGAAAACATTTCCAGAATATTTGAGATTAATACCATTATAAGTAGGTATAACGAAATGAAACTTGAATTTCAAAGCCAGAAATCCTTAAAAGGTTGTATTTTTGGCTCAAATTTTTTTGAAGATATAATTCGTCCGGCGGCTTCCGATATTGTAGGAATCTCAAAATTTTTAAAAATTTTCACTGGGCAATGTTGTATAAACGTGTATTTTTAACAAAATTTTTGATAAATTTTTTTAGTTCTAGAGTTAAGAAATGTTGATATTTTTGGCCCATACTGCATTTTTGAATCTACCAATACATAAAATAGATATATCTCCTTTGACAAATAGAAATATTTGTAAATTTTGGCAGATTTAGCAAATTTTTGTGCTCTTGTTTTTGCAATTTTGAAGCTATATAAATGTTACAAATGTTAAGAAACTTTTAGGCTTAGGTTAATTACTTATCTAGAAGGATCTGGAACTGAATTATGAATGAGTTCTAAATTTCATTTAAAAAATCGTTTAAAATGTAATTTAAAGGTTTAAACTTTTCTTTCAAAAATCTTTGAAATAAATCTAGAAATCCCCTACTGCGAGCTAGAAACCTTTGACTCACGAAAAAATGTATCATTTTTTTTGTATCTTTTGTGTTTCACCACAGGTATGTTCATCAATCTGAATCTGCATCTCAAGATTATTATTTATACTATCATTTCCTTAAGAATTCTACCTATATGTATATCTGTTGCAGTAAAAATTTCGCAAACTGACATATAAGGATTTGAAATTATCTATCATCGTATATCTGATTCTCTTATTTGATTATAGGATATTGCAAAAAAAAAGCCGAAGAGTCAAATGTAAAGGTATTTCTTGCCTAAGGCCTGTGTAGCAATAAGGGTAGAGAATTTTTGCCAATGATATGTGAACATGAGCAATTTCCATTTAATTATAATGTAAAAAAAAAAGTTCATGATCATGATCAAGTTCAGATTCAATTGCCAATATTCCCATCCAATAAAAATAAATTTTTATCTTTCCCAGAAGTACATGTGGACTGCTGTGGTATTTAATAAGTATTAAATAATCTTTTTATCTTTATATATCTACCTGAACTAGTCATCGTATTAGAGTAAAAAATGGTTAAAAAAGGGTCATTATGCTCATCAAAACCGTCTGTCTCACAAATTTCTCAAACTAAATTTTGAGCATCTGGTCTAAGAAATTAATAAATCTAATTTGCAATTTTTTAAAAATTTTATGGCTATTTTGATTGTATTTGACCTTTAGATGAGATACACCTAGAGTCTACAGGTATGACAATTCACATAAAAATGAGGAATATTAAGGACCTACTGATAATTAAAGGTGAACCTGCGTTTTTTGCATATTTTTTAGGAAATTTTTTCATTTTCAGTATTTTCGACCAAATTTTTTCGAGTATTTTAGTCTGACATTTCTCAAAATTTTGAAAATTTGAGTCAAAAATAATCGCCAAAATTTCAATTTTTAAAACTATTTGGACCTTTTTCTAGCGAATTTGACCTTTTAATGTGACCTTGAGGTATGAAAATTTTTACAGAAAAGTGTCATTTGATGGCCTATACACGATTTTAAGAGATTTCAAAATATCGAACTTGCTTTTTTGCCGATTTTTTAGAACCAAGTCTGTCTGCATTTTTGATATTTTCAACCAAATTTTTTGTCTATTAGATCATCTGATCTAACAGATTATCACAAGATTCAAGATTAGCTACGATTTCTTATTAAATTTTAGCCAAGTTATACAGTAGGTATAAGGTATAAATGTTGGAAAGTTTAAAAAGTTCGAGTAGTGGTATTAAGTATTAGTAGAACGAGGTAAACCACATTCCGACGGGTTTTTAATCACAAAAAACATTAAAAGTTTATTATAATCAAATTCAAATGATTATAAACTTTTAATCCTATCCTATAAGTAAAACCTACGTAAACAATAAATATTCGTAAAATATCCAACTTGAACTTTATATTCAGAGATATAAAGATACATTATTAATAGATATTTAACTACTATACTAGTAGTACCAGTACAAGTACTTACATAAAATAAAAATAAAAATAACAATGACTAGGCCTGTCAACTATTCTAAATTTTTTATAACATTTTTAATACACCCACCATTTTAGACTCATCGTATAGGTAATTTAACTAGGCACTTTTTATATCGTAAGAATTGATGATTTTTTACCTTCCTTGAGTAGATAGATAGGCATGAGACGATAGATAAGTACTATAGGTAATTCAAAAGTTTGACTTTGGAAATCCTTGAAAATTATTCATATCTTGTACTTGTCTCAAGTTTCGTTTTTGTCTTTTACTTTTGGGTCATAAAAATGGTTAAAAAAAATGAATAAAACTGTGATTTCTTTTTACAATTTTTTATGACATGTTCATCTATTTTATGTTCATGTAATGAAAGTATCTTTATTTGAAATTGTAGAAACTTCTACTACTGTGACAATATGACCTTTTGAAACTTGAAATATTTATGTTTCTCAAATGACAAAAAGCCCAAGAAAACGATATGATTCACCGTTTACCATCTCTATGTTTGGACAAAATTTGTATAAAATTTGACTTAAAATCACAAATAAATCCCTAATTTGACAAAAATCAAAAATTTTTGATCAAAATTTGGACCAAAATTTCTTAAAATTGAAATTGAAACAAAAGTTCTTACAAGCAAAATTAGAAATTGAAACTGCAAATGAGCCTTTTTTGATTAAAAATCTCAAATATTTTGGCCAAAACCTTTAAATCTCAAACCTCAGGATACTGTTAAAGATAGTTCGAGATAAGAAAGTAGATATAGATCTTTTCAAAGTAAATAAATAGGTCAGGTAAATCATTAAAACGGTCACCTGATATCTTTTTTTGTAAATTTAGACTTGCTATAAAACCCTAATTTAATCCTCAATTTGACCATAAACAAACTCGTACATGTCTTGATTCACCTAAACCTACTTTCATATAAGGATTTACAAATTACATTTATTATTAATAAAGTATACATTACCTGCTGCTTAGTCATATATAAGGTACTTAATTGCTCAAAAAATATGACAATTTTGGAGCTCAACGATTTCTACAAAGTGTAAGGGCATGGGAGGATATATACACTAATTTCATTACCTTTAATAGTCAAGATTACATTTTTCAAACTTTTACAAAATTTACACTTCATTATATGATTATTATTATAGTATAGAGCTGAAAATATGCTAATGATGGTCAGATCAGCTATGAAATACCTGGTTTATCCTCAAGTACAACCAGGTTTGCCTACAAAAATGAAGTACAAAATTTTGATTTTTTTCAAAAGAGCCAAATTATATTAAAACTGAACAAATGGTTCTTAAAAATTCTCAAAGATAAGTAATCATTGAGATCTATTTATTTTTGTTTTGATTTTGTTTTGAGTTGACCTGACCTAGAGATCTTTGTTTCATCAAATTTTGACTTAAAAACCGAGTATTGTCAAGTCTCATTAAGTCTCAATGATCATTAGACCCCTTATCTCCTCTATCACAATTTAATTCAAAATCTATACAAAGTACCCTTCTTATACAAAATCTGTTTTGATTTTTAGATACATTTTCGATATGATTTGCTATTTATAAAGCATAATTTATTTATAACACACACATAAGTACTAAACTGAAAAATGCTTTAATAAAACATAATTAATGTATTGTACCTAGTGTACATATTTACTATGATCTTGATGATAATGGTCAAATCAATTTTTAATTTGGATTTGCCTTTCTAAACTATCTACTCTAATCATCCCTTTTTCAAATACATTTTTGATACTAATGTACCCCTATAGTATAATGAACCATTCAATTCCCTCTACTCTAAAAACAAATTCTGAATTTTAAGGTCAAATCTAAATAAGAATTTGACATCATTCATCATTCATGATTCAAGATTAGCATCTGATGAGACCAACAGAATAAAAATGAAAACATGATGCAACAATTAACTAGTACAAATACGATAGAAATAATCTACATAAAGCTTTTATCATTCTTAAATTTAAAAATGCACCAGTACATTAGTACAAATACATAGTCCCATTTCATTTCTTATACCTATACTTATTCGATTCTATTTTGTAAATCTTAAATTTATCTCAAGTTTTGAGTTTTGAGTCTTGAGGCAATCCATTGTTGTACATTTTCAATACTCTACACCAGATAATCTAATTTTTTCGTTTCTTGCAAAAAAAATCCCTCAAGCTATTTAACTTAACATTTGGTTGAATTTTCTGAATTTGAAATTTAAAGACAGGTCATGACTTTTTGAATTAATATCTGTCTCTGTCAATTCAGTCGAAATCTACCATACTAGTCATGATTTAATGGTTAGATTAGATTAGGTTTTTGAATTTTTTTCTATTCTGTATTTAATAGAGGTAAGACTGGGACAATGTAATTACCAGTAGAATTTAATTAACTTGAATTAATTATTCTAAAACAAGACCAACAACAACTAGATAGATAATTTGACTGAAATTAAAGCAAATCTAACTGCTTTTCTCTCTAAATTGCATTACAATTACAGCATAATCTGAGCATTTAAGTACAAACTTACATAAATAGCTCAAAGGCAAGTGATTTTATTTTATTACCACTTTTCTACAACAATTTACTCTCAATTTATACATAAATTCAAAAAATCATGATCATAAACTTTAGTAGTTGTATTCACATCTCAATCTCCAATTTGAAATCCTAGTTTTCATAAAGTTAATTACCTGCATTGCATTTACATTAAGAAATCCTTAATTTCAATATTGAGATAATATTATCAATTATCGCTACCTACCCAAAATTGAAATTCCTTATCCTATGCTTTGTAAAGCTTTCAAATTATTGAAAACCTGGATTTCGAATGAAAATTGAAATAGAATACGACTATGTATCAGACTATTTACATTTATAAAGGTTTGTAAATCACCTCGAGATATTCTACTAGTAGTTATGTATGTACATGCTACTACACTATTATGAAATAAAGGTAAATATCCTACCAGAAAATTATTTACATGACGAACGAATGTCATATCCTTATTTTTGCTTTTATTTAAAACTTGGATAGTAATAGGGTAAGTTTTTTTTCTGTGAAAAGTCTCCTGCTAATTTGAGATTTGAGACTGCCAGGGGTTAAGCAAATTTACATTATCTCAATTATCATGTAGGGTACTATTGCAAACACAGTAAAATTTATCTATAAAGCATTTTATTGAGGTATTTTGTCATAAATGATACTTGTAGTAGAAAAATCCTAATCCAAAATCTCAAATCTTTAGATTTGAAGATTAGAATTTTCATAAATAATATGCTTAAAATCTTCAAGTTTTACTCACAGTTGTATTCTTATCTCCAATTTCATTAAAATGTCAATTTTTTTGCTAAAATTTTCAAAATTTTTGAAAATTTCTATAAATATATACAATTTTCAAAAAGAAACTAAAATCCTATCCTTATTAAGAACTTACTAAAGCAAATTATGAAATTTTACTTTTTTTATGTTTGATGAATAAGTGTTGATGAATTGATGAATATGTTTGATGTTTTGATGAATAACCAACATGAAGATGAACTTTGACCTTGTTTCAAAAATATTTGACCTTTAAATAGTAGGTAGGTACTTGTGCATAATGATTTATTTTTATGTGGTTAAACTCCAGTTTGAGAAAAGTAATTTTAAAAAAGACATTGTTTATTTTTAGATCTGTCTTTCCAATTTAAGCATTTTTTATTTAATTTTCTGTTCCAATTCAAAATTTTCAAATGTCAATTTTCAACATTGAAATCCTAGAATTCATAATCGAAAACCAGGATTTAAAATTGAAAATTGACATTTTAAAATACCACTATGATAGTCAGTTTATTTTTTGCTATTCATCCCTATGATTTGAAAATTGATGTGATATTTTTAGATACTGTTTTGTAAAAAAAAATTGATGTAGGTACATATTTACTTTTTTTGTAAAAATTTGATGCAACAAGTGGTTATAAAAGCCTAAGACTTTACCTTATACCTAATCCTAACTGTGTCTTTTGATTCATCCATTAGTAGTCCCCTACTAGGTTCTCAATTGTCTCCAAAAATACAAAAAAATTTTTTGGTGCTTACCTTGCCAGAAGCCTTCTTGTATCTAGTAGTAGCCTGGTGAATCAGATCCGAAACGAGCATCCCATTCGAACAGGGTACAATGACCCGACAGTTTCCAAATGACACTATCACTTTCATTTTACTACTAGCTAAATTACTACTACTACTAGTACATGCAGTCAAGTTCCCTTGTTGTTGTACTGAAGATCCTCCTGAAGACCCAGATGAAGTTTTATTTTTTGTCCCAGCCATTGCTGTAGTACCACCACCAACGTGTTTACCCATTTGTCTTGGGCAATTTGAACTTGTACAACAGACAGTACAGTATTATTTATTTTTACTAAAAATTTGCAAAAAAAATTCTCACACTTATGCAATTACATGATAGTTCAAATCTTCAAAAATGTTATTTGAAGAACAAATTAGTGTCTCCATTGTCCAGAAATTCTTGTAAACACTGATTTACAATTATTTCAAGTATACTTAGGTATTTACTATTCCAAACTTGATTTTAAAAAACTCAAAAAAACACTTGTAAATATTATCATTTACAAGCTAAAATTCCTCCTCAAGATATGAAAGGTTCATTGAGTATGATTGAGGTTATGTCCTTACGTCCATCCCTAAAAAACAAACCAATAAAATTCATTTATTAGCATTCAATTTACAATCTATACTTATATTTAATTGCATAATTACATATACCTCCATAATATATACTTAATAAATACTAGTCTTTGAATGTCGAGGTTTGCAAATCAAATCGAAATTCGAAATTCGAGTTCATTTCATTATAAATTATAATATCAAATTCCAACTAGAAGTAAAAGGGGCCTTATGTCAATTTTAACACTATAATATCCTAATACAGTCCAAATAACTCAAGTTTCAAACCCATACCTCGCTCTTGGTCAACTTTAAGCCTCAAATCTACCAGTAATTCCTATTAAAAACCATTATTTAACTCAAAAATCAATATTTTTGATTAAAAATGGGCATAAGATGCCTTTTATAACTCATATTACTCTGTATAAGTACAAAAGTAAGAATATTTTAATCATGACTGGACTTTTTATATCCATAATATTACTTACAGAATTACAGATCAGATTTCTAGACAAAATAAATGATAATTTGCCTCTATGACAGGTTCAATATAAAGTACATACCTATATAGGTGCAAATCACAATTGTGCAAAAATCGTATAAAAAATAGCAAGTACGAGTACTAAACCTGATTCTGAGAATTTCTGAGTGATTCGTAACCTTCTTTTTACTATTTTATTTACGCTACATCATCGAATTATTCATTGTATTTATACATACATATGTGAACCTATTCAATTATAGTACACACTGTATACTAGTACTAGCCACTAGCATTATAGACTAGACATAAATAGATACATACCTATCTTTTGTATTTAGGTTGTAAAAACTTTGAGTTTTATTCACCCCTATCCTAAAATTGTAATTATTACTCAATATGACTCACTTATACATACTTATTCATAAATGTGTAATTCAGAATTTCAAAAAATTTCATTTTAGTTCTCACGTTATTACATTAGATTTAGATATAATTAAAATAATATGAAGTTTAGCTACGTTTATTTATGCAAATATTGAAGTTAGAGCTAGTATATTGTATAGGTACAATTTACCTATATGTATCACAAATAAAGCAAAGTACCTACTTTAGGTACTTTGCTTTATTTGTGATAGGACACAAGAAAATGGGACATTTTAGGTTCTTTATTTACCTATGCAAGTTATCTTAAACCTTAAATTTCAGCAGATTAAAACGACTCGAATTTTAAAAAGCACAAATTTTTGATCAAAATTTTCAAATCTTAGTTAGTTAATAGGTATCATTTCTGTTCGCAGATCACATTTTAATTACAAAATTTTAAGAAAAACAGACAGTTTAAATGGTCTACTGATACTTTTAAAATCTTAATTACATTTTGGATAATAAGTAGGTACCTACTAGTTCTTGGAATGAATTTATGTCTTGGTAATGTGTATATCATAATAATTCACTTTCATAATTGTAATTTCACTTTTTTTCTCCTCAGGAATCTGACTCAAATTTCAAATTTCAACTGTCAACCCATCATTCATCTCATTATACTTTTTTTTAAAAGAATTTTCTGAGTTCTTTCGTGTTTATTACATTACCTACTTCAAAAATGTACTTATTACATCGTATTTGCTTTAAATTACATATACTGTCCTAGTATTATGGCTATAATAATGTAGATACTTGAATTGAATAATTTCAACTTTTTTCAAAATATTTGCGAGTACCTACATTATATATTCTAAAGGCAGGATTTTGTTATGGGAAAAAGTAACTCGAATTAAATTTGAGTATATTTGGAATGAAATTAGATTCGGTTAAATAAAAGTTGAATCAAAATATCTGTCAAATATCAAAAAATCTTGAAAAATCTTTTCAAATTGTTTACTTTTTAATACAATACGAGTACATGTCCGGCAACAGTACCCATATAAGTGACAAGACTCAGGAAAAGGGACCATATGATCGATTTAC
>JAQIXA010002100.1:0-19734 GCA_034699045.1 Nanhermannia cf. coronata Gr-Ori-00579 | reverse complement strand
TAGAGACCTTTCGCCACAAGCCAAATCAAATCTGTTTAGGCTTGAAGCCTGAAGATTTTCAAGCTTGAAGCCAATTTGAATCTGCTTGTAGAAAATTTGTTTCGCTTGAAGCAGTTTTAAAAAAGATTGAAAAACAAAATTTTAAATTTTTGTATTTTGTACATAATTTGTAACCTACCTAGGTATATATAAAGGTGCCTTTTCAAAGATGTAGGTGGGTTGTAATAACAATGTGCCTTTATAGAGAGGTTTTAAGGTTGCTATAGAGAGGTCGGTATAGTAGGTTAATATATCAAGGTGCCGTTATGGCAAGGTAGGTTTACTAGGTTGTTATATCAAGGATGCCGTTATAACGAGGTTGTAATTATTTTATTATAAAAATGTGCCTTTATATCGAGGTTGATATAACAAGGTGCCGTTATAGCGAGATCAGTATAGTAGGTTGTTAATTCAAGGATGCCGTTATAACGAGGTAGGTATAGTAGGTTGTTATATCAAGGTGCCGTTATAACGAGGTTTTAATAGTAGGTTATTATAAAAATGTGCCTTTATAGCGAGGTTTGTATAATGTTATAACAATGTGCCTTTATATTGAGGTTGCTATAACAAGTTGCCTTTATAGCGAGGTTGAAAAGTTGTTATAACAAGATGCCTTTATAGAGAGGTCGGTAGGATGTTATAACAAGGTTCTAAATATAACAGAATTAAGTATTTGACTTATTTCCTAGGGAATTACGTATATTTTCTTCAAGCGTATTTACCTGCTTGGAGATTGAACTCTTCAAGCTGATAGCTTGAGTAAATTGTCTTGTAGATAGCAATGCGATGTTGCCAAGTTTTCTTTTCAAGCGTTTTTCTTCAAGCCAATTTGATAAAAGCTTGTGGCGAAAGGTCTCTATTATCGAGGTAAAATTTTGATAAAATTTTATAAAAATTCTAAAGGATATCTCCGGAGGTATATATGGCATATGGGCCTGTATATAGGGCTTAAAAATCGCCTAAAACTCGAATATATCCTTTAAGCATTAATCCTTGTAAATTCATACACGATTAGCTCAATTTTTTTACAAAAAATTTAATTTTTTTACAAAAAATTTAATTTTTGTAGGGATAGGTATATTTGATTTATAAATATCATATAGGGGTAGATTGGGTATAGCTTGGAAACTTTTTAGAAATTTATAAAGCCCGCGATTTTGGATGAATTTATTGCTATTTCGACAAAAATATGTCTTTAAACTAGCCCTTCCCTAATCTACCCCTAATGAGAATTTTATCATTTATTAAATATCATTTTAGTATGTCGAATGGCGTGTAGAAACTGACATAGACAATGTCAAAGAATGGGGTTTATATGAGGATGATGAGCGAAGATTCCCATGGGCTGTCACAGGTCAAATTAAAATTAAAACTAAATTTGAATTCTAATATTTAAATAATTATTTTAATTATAAAAATAGGTCATGACAATGAGGGAGATTCTGGTATTTTTTAAAAATAATACATTCAAAATTTTCTATAACGGCCTCCATTATAATCAGAGCTGGCTGATATTGATTATAATATCAACTCCTTTATAGCGGCTCTACTGTTATATAAAAGGAGTGGTTATAATAGGTATTAGACAAAAAAGTGTATCTAATTTATTTTTCAGTTCTTTATTTTCCAATCGGGTCTTGGCCTTTGAAAGAATTCTTTGCGAATGAAACAGAATCTAATATTTTATTTCAACATTTTTTACGAGGATGTGAATTCGCTATGAGCAGTACATAAAAAATTTATGATTTTTAAGTTTATTTTATTATCCCCATTTTAGTTGAATTTAACCTGAAATTTTGGTCTAATTTTACCCCTAAGGTGTATGAAATTAACCCAAAAATGTTTTAGTTTAGCTTAGATTAATTTAGGTTAGGATTATTTCATATAGGGGTGAAATTAGATCTAAAAATAAGGGCAAATTCAACCAAAGTAGGGTAAGAATTAAATCTGAGCCATTTATAATCCGCAGCTCCAGACCCTAGGACTGGAAAAAATCCAGAAAATTTTGTGTTTTTGCTTGATTTTGAAGGATTTGATCTAACTGTTGAAACAATCAACAAAAAAGGTTTTGAAAATGCAAAATTATTTATTGAATTTCAAGAAAAATGAAGATTTTGTAATTTTTTTATAGTTTTGGATATGGCAATCTCAATAGCAAATGAAATTATGACAAGGTTTGAAAAGACATACCTATATTCGGCTTTTAGGACTTTAAACTTGATAATAAAGGCCAGAAAATCCATTATAACTCCACGATATACTTGTTCTTTTTGTAAAAAAATGCAATTTTTGACAATTTTTTCTAGATTTCCCTTGAACGTGAAACGGGCTATAATTATACGAGGTAAGTTTAAAATGTGTCCAGATTTTAAAATACACTATATTATGTCGTATTACCAACGATTTACATACCTGCTCTGGCAATTTTTTGAGGGAAAAACGAGAGAATTTCAGGGAACCTGTAATTATTTATTTTTGAAATTCCAAGTTATTTTAAAAAAATATTGAAATTTGTGTTTTGCTGATCCTCAGGGTTAAAACCAATGGCGGTGAAATTCAAATTCTCCGTCATCAAAAACTCAGAGGATCATCAAAACCCAAATTTCAATATTAAAAAAAAAACCTGGAATTTCAAAATAAAAAAATTTCAGGTTCCCTGATTCCCTAATCTCGCCCTCAAAAAGTTTGCCAGAATAAGTATGATGGAGTTATGAGCCAAATATAGCGTGTACTTTTTGTTTTATAGGTGCAATGGAATCGTTAGGTCTTCATTCCCTGATGATACTGAAGGTTTTGATTGTTAAATAATAGACTTGTAAAGTTATTTTTTCTTTCTATTTTTACTTTTTTAGAAACATTATATTCTCGGGTTCGAGACTCTAGAGCCAAATTTATAGTTTGTGAAGATGATTCTGCCGAATATGTTCAGGCATCTATAAAGGGCAGGTTCGATTGGCCGATTGAAATTATCGTTTATGGACAAGCTGAAGGCTGTACTTCTGCTGATGATCTTTTTACCGATGATGGTTCAGGTATTTTTTAAAAAAACATCACCCGCTGTGCTATACTCGAATCAAGTTTTTTCATATTTTTAAATTTATTAGCTTGCCCAGAAGTAAAAATTAACGAGGATTCTCCAGCTGCTATCATTTGTACATCAGGAACCAGTGGAAAACCCAAAGGTATCTAGAAACTAGAAATATTTTTACAAATTTTTGAATAAAATTTCCAATATTTTAAGGAGCTGTATTTACACACAAAATTTTGCTGGCAATTGTCAGGCTATTAGAACTAACTCCGATTGAAGATACTAGCCTAATGTGTCTCAAAGCGAGTCATTCATCAGGTCTCTGTTTCCCAATTCAATTCTTTTTAAAAGGCAAAAAGCTATTGGTCATGAAAAAAATTAATTTGGAAAATATACTCATTTCAATTGACAAATATAAGGTACTTTTACATTTTTATTAAACCAATACTATCAGAAATTTTTACTTTTTTGAATCTATTGATGTAGCCTAAAGCTGTCATGTCATTCCCGTTTTACTTCCTTGGAATTGTCAATAATCCAGAAAATTTTACAAAATATGATTTGTCCAGTGTAGAAGTATGTATTTGTGGTGGTGTTCCAATCACCCATACATTTCTTGACAGTATGAAAAGACTCCCTAATTTCAAGCATTTAATCATTTTGTACGGACTCACAGAATGTTTCCCAGTCTCTTCTAATTTGGATTTATCGATTCAAGATCGTTGTACTGTCTATGAAGGTATAGTTTAAAATTTTATTTGAAATTGAAATATGTATTAGTATAATATGTAATTGAACTTTAATTGCAAAGAAACTCCTTTTGAATCTGTTGGGAAAATATGTCCGAATGTCTGGGTTCGCATTCGAGATATAAGTTCTACAAAAATTCTCGGGCCAGGTGAACGAGGCGAGATTTGTATCAAAGGGCAAACAATTTTTTCGCATTATTTCAAGCAACCAGAGGTATATAGATACTACTATTACTTTATATAATCTTTTGAACCTGAAATTTTACAATTTTTGCAAAAATTTTAGGAAACACGAGGTACATTTATAGATCGGGGTTATGAATGGCTAAAAACTGGGGATTTGGGATATATCGATGAAAATGGATATCTTTATGTGGTCGATCGAATCAAAGAAGTATTCAAATGTGGTGCAAATCATGTAAAAAAAAGTTTCAAATTCTTTTAAGGACTATTTTGATTTTAATATTTTGAAGGTATCCCCAGCTGAAATAGATTCGGTCATTTTGCAACATCCTTCAGTTGCTGATAGTAATCATTTAATAACAAAATGTTTACATATTTACCTGTGTAGGTATCTAATTTTAATTTAACAAAATTTTAATTATAAAATAGCTTGTACAATTGGTGTAAAAGATACTGAAGGTGACGATCTAATGCCAAGGGCTTTTGTGACTTTGAAAAAAGGGTCAAGTGCTACTGCAAATGAAATTAAGGAATTTGCACATGGTAAATAATCTAAGTAAATTGTGATTAATCTAAATCAGATTTTGAAAATCTAAATTATTTATATTTCAGGCAAATTGGCAAAATACAAGCATTTGAGAGGAGGACTATTCTTGGTTGACCAACTGCCCGTTGGTCCCTCTGGAAAAGTAACAAGACAACTTGTGTCGAAACTTCTCGTCCCATCAGATCAATAAAAATGATCCTTCTTAATTATTTGTGCATTTAAAATATTTTATTCTCATATTTTGATTTTAATAAATTTTTTGTGAATGTGGATTTTTTGTTTAATTCTTTAATAATACAAAGTTCTTTTACAAGTGCATTCAGAAGCACCTCCACATCGACCAAAGCCGTATTCGTATAGTGGTCCAGAATGATCTAAAATCAAAACAATTCATTCAATTGTGAGGATTTCAAAATTATGCTTTTTGAAATTACCTAGTAGGCATTCCATTGAACCCTAAAGTTTTAAAAATTGGTGAATTAGAAATGATTTGGAATTGTTTTTGAAATCTGGACAGCCTGTTTTCGGATGATTCAGTTGTCATTTTGGTCTGAAATCTGTTTGAAAATGCATACTTGCGAGTATCTTTTAGATATCTCTAGATATAGATGTAAATACGAGTATTTCAGAACAAAATTCTCGTATTTCAGGACAAAATGGCAATTAAACTAACCGAAAACTGACTGTCAAAACAAATACATTTTATAACTTGAAAAATATTGAAATTAACCGGGACATTTTGTTATACCTGGCAATCGAGTGTTATGATATATCCTCCAATATTGACCATTTCATTCTCGACAAGTTTGCACAGTGCACCCTTAGGCCCTGTACATTTCCCCTTTGACTCTTCCCATTCTGAAGGCCAACTTCCGAGCACTTGGTTGTCCAAAAGTTCTCGAAATTGAGCTTCAACACACTCACAAGTTCTAAAAATTTCCAAATATTTTATAAAATTTTTGAATTTTTTTTAAAAGCTTACTTTGTTGAAGCCGAGCAAAACAAGTGATTCAAATAAGGTTGGCAATCTGCATGGGTTGAACAACTACGACCAGGACGTACTGAAGGAGATTTATCGAAATTAATCGATAAATTCGACTCTTTCGTTAAACTTCCATAAGTAGAGCAAATAAGATTTCCAACAAGAAAGACCAAAATTAATTTTAAAGCCATTTTCCAAAATATTATTCTTAATTAATTTTAATTCAAGAATCAGCACCTGACTGACTGATTTTTTATGATTATCATTTATTTCAATTTGAACTTATTTTTGATGAATTTGACATTTCAATCGATATTATATATTATTTTTAATTGACATTATCATTTGAATAACTATTAAAGTATTATTTGTTATGTTATAAATCATGGATCTATACAATTGTTCCAATCCTGCCAATATTTTTCTTTCATTCGGTCACAATATCCAATTAAATTAGGATGATTATCTAAAAATTAATCAAAATTTACATAACTGGACTTTTTGATAATTTTAGTTATCTAGGTACTTTTTATAAATTTGCCATAAGGTGATTTGGAAATAACGTCCCAGACAAATCCAGCCATAAATCCAAAAAGACAGGCGTCAGCCTCACAAGGTTCATCGCCTGGAATTTTTCAAAATGTTTCAAAATTTTTAGAAATTTTTTTAGAAATAAAAGTAAACCTAGTAGGAACTTTTTGTTGCCCAAAATATTTGCAATTGAAGTGATATCCCGGTTCATTAAATCCTCAATTTCCTTTTCAGAATGCCTTGAAAGCCCTTGAGCCCAAGTGTCTTTTACAATTTTCCTCGAATAATACAGAATGAATATTTTGAGTACTATAGCTGGGACTTTGATGAATTCATGAAGCATGTTTTTGCCTTCAAGTACGAAAATCCAGCGTCTGATACCCCTAAAAAAATTTGCAAAATTTACAAAACTAGACTAGATTAGCTTTAAATTTTGTCAAATTACCAAAATAAATGTTCTTCAATCATGATTCTGACTGCCGTTGCGATCCCAATTTGCTCGTCTGAATAACTCGAATTTAAATTTTTGTCGAATTTTCTAAAAATGTATAGAAATTATAGAATTTGTAACACTTGAAATAAAAAAATTGAACAAACTTTGTTAGGAAATCAATGCAGAGCTGAGAGTCTGCAACATGTTGTCCATTCAAACTTATCCATGGTGTCTTGCCTATTTTAAAATATTTTAAAATAGGAGTAAATTAGGGATAGTTCAGAAAAGTTTTTAAATCATTTTCCGAAGAATCAGTATACTGATTTTAATGAATTCTTGAAGAATTTTTGAAATTTTTTGATTTTTTTAAACAAAATTTTGAATTCAAAATCAAAACATAATAGATTTAATTTTAATAGTTTCTAAACAATAAAGTAATTTCAAATTGGCCAAGATAATCTCATATTTCAGGTTAAATAACAACAAACTACTTCCGAAAATATCCAAAATTCAATAACTTTCCAAAAACTATCCGTAATTTCCCCATACATATCATACTATTGCTTTATTTTATGTCTACCTTTAGGACCTACAGGATCAGTTGAATCATACTACAGATATATAACCATAAATTTCAATTAAATTCTATAAAAAATTCAACACTATTTTAATTTAAGCATTATTTTAAAAGACCTTGTATGGAATTTTTGACATTTTGAGAAAAGTTTCCAATTTGAGTACAAATCCAGATCCATTGGGCATTTTCCTACCCCTTGGAAATCCATGCATGATTACAATATCTTTAGGTGTATTTGACCAACGTTCTCTAAATTTTTCACAAAATTTCCAAATTACCAAAAGTATTGATATTGATACCCTATATATATATATAAATATAATAACTTACAGCATCTTTTCTAATCGTCTTTTTGTAATATAACCATATCCAAAATATACTGATAAGGCAGCTATAACTCCATAGATTAAATATGTATAAGTACAGCAATCCATTGTTGAGACTTTTTTCGATTTTGAGATCAAATTATAAAGAGCTTTCAAAAACTTTGTTAAATATCAGTATGTAACATATACCTACGAAATATTATGTAATATTACGCTATTTAGGAACAATTTTTGAAAAGAAATTTGGAATTTTTAGATGATCTTTTAAATTTGGTTTTGATAGTTTTATTAAAACTGTCAAAAGTCTAAAAATAACTAATACTAAGTTTTAGATATAAATTCCAGCTGATGGATTTTATCCTTGAATTTTTACCTACATAATAATCTATACTTATCCTTAGTTAGTGCCTACATATAATGTGATAAAAAAACGAAATACATATCATACATAAGTAGATATTATTTATTTATTTATTTATTTTTCAAGGTTATTTTTTCTGATACATATTTGTTTAGTTACCTATATACTATATACCTATATTATAAGGTAATGATAGTTGAAAACAGTAATATGTACAGGAATACAGGTTAAAGAATATAGTATTACATAATAAATGTATATTTTATATGTATATAATGTAACCTACTTATAATTTTTAAGAAATTATTTCTTTTTCTTGATGTACATAGTCTCTGGAACTTTTCCACCGGGGCAGATCTAAAATTTATGACATTTAATAAATTAAAAATAATGGAAAAATTATAGATTTATCTTACAATTTCACTGCAATATTCGTCGATACCAGCCTTAGTACCACCCCTGATATGACAGACAAAATTTTATTTGAGATTTTTGAAAAAATATTGCAAAATTTACCAATGTTTTGGCAATTGATCTGCGGGGATGTCGTTTAAAAGTGCTTTGACCCACTCGTCACGATTTTCCCCGTAAATTTCGGCCAAATCGAAAACTCCTGGAGGACCGAATGTCTGACACAAAGTTTTGGCAAATTCAATCGCGCTTTTATATGAAGATTTGTCTATTTAAAATGCAAGAAATTAGTAATTTTGACAAGATTTAGATATAAGTAGGGGTAGATTAGGGACAGTTCGAACAGGTTTTTGAAATTTGACCTATCTTGGCTCTACTTGAATATCAAAATTTCTGGTCAATATACTGGTGAAAAAAGGCTGATCAAATTTCAAAAACGATTACCAACTTTCTCTAATCTACCCTTATATAAGTGTATATACTTACTGTTAATCACATAAACCTTCTTAATGAATGGTACAGTATTTGATGGTACGTATTTTTTACCCAAATTGAGAATTTCCCAGGCAAAGCTTATATCTATATGTATATGTAATAAAGTGATATAATTAGGCCATTAAATTTTAATTATCTTCTAATTATAATTGTATACATTTAGGTTTAGTGATTGCCGAGATGGGGAAATCCTCCATGTCAATGATTGCAGAAGCTTTGAAAATGGGTCGACCCTCTTTAATCGCCTTTGCCTTGTACTCGCTGTATAATCTCTCACCCTCCTTTACAATGCAAAAATTTTAAAAAATTTTGATTTTTTTACTTTTACAAAATATCGAATTACTGATAATATGACTATTAGTTAAGTTATTTAACCCCAGTAAAATTTACCTGGATTCCGAATTTGAATAAACCATCTTTTCCAGCGGATTTCCAAACACCTTTATGATCAGCACAGCCAGTTCGAGCGATAAAAACTAAAATTCAAAAATTTGTTAGCGGTTTCAATCATAAAGTTTTTAGGATAAAATCAATGAAAATTTTACAATAAAAGATGAAATATATTATGTAGTAGATAGTTCCGAAATGTTTTTGAAATATACAAATTTTAGGATCTAAAATTGCTTCATAATAACTTAGGTATCTTTACGAGTAGATATACCTAAGTATGAAAATTTCAGTGCAAAATAAAATACCAATTTATCGAAAAACAGTAGGGTACCTATATCCAAAGTTCAAAACTTTTTCCAAACCATTCATAAGATAAAAATGTAAAAGTACGGGTGTACTTTTACATTAAATGTTTACTGAATTTTCTAGAAATCTAAATATTCGGGTCCTTTTTTTCAAGATAAAGTACCCTACTGAAACAATTAAATTTACAAACCATAATCCCCTTCCTTATCGACCTATAAAATTTTCAAAAAATTAAAATTGGGTAATTATAATTTACAATATTTAATAAACCTACCCCTGCTAAACCATACGGTATAAATTTCCGGCATTCGAGAACTTCCGGCGCCTTATAACCCTTCACTAATTCATTTTGCTCAGCTCTAAATGCCCATGCCTTTATACAGTAGGATATATCAAAATTTCGTTATTTTTTACAAAAATTTGGATTTGAAATTTTACCTTTCGGAATAGTTTCTCAGCTTTATCGATTTTGAATTTTTTCTCTGCAAAAAATCCCAAAATATGTATACCAAAAAAATCAAAATTTTTTACAAAGTTTTCTTACCAATCAAATAATTCAAGAGGAATTCATCATGTCTTAATTCAAATTCATCCAAAATATCAGACAACCTCGTTTTAAACTAAAAAAAATAAAATTAGTAAAATTTTATAAAATTTTTTTCAAAAAATTACTTCGTCCAGGATTTGCTTTTGCTCAGGTGTGACCTTAGTTGGAGGTAGCGGCATTTTTCAAGAAATTTTTCAAAAAATTTAAAGTTTTTTAAAGCAGTTCTAGTATAGATTATAGATAGGAGATATATAAATTAGATTCTAAAAGTTCAGGACTTTTTATACAACTTTATTTAAGACAATTAGAGAAACACAAGACTTTGTGATTCATGGGAAATAAACCTTTGAAATTTATAATTAAGTATAATATTTAGGTAAGAATCATTAAGTTTGAATAAGGGTTAAATTTCAGTCAATCAGTCAGAGAAATAAATCAAGAAAAAATACAATGAGTAATGCTTTTAATAATTTTTATTTCTCATAAACCATCAGCATAATAGTATATTACTAGTGCAATTAAGTATCTTATAGAGAAGTTCAAATGATATAATATTTGAACTTGGGGCTTTACCTTTTACACGCACTTGATGATGTGATAAGAGCATTTAATTGTAGTAAAATTATGTTAAAATGGTATTTAAAATTAATTACTTTTCTAGATACTTATATATATCTTATAGTCAAAAATAGAGATTTATGAATGTTTCGAAAAAGTAGAAAAGTAATTTTGGAAAAATCTTATTTTTATTAGATACTTTACAGATAGTCATCTAATATTAAGTATAAGTAGGGTATATGTCAAATCATAGCCATTTAAATTACCTACATATCAGTACATACAAGATAATACAATATATTATGCACATATAAATACCTAAAAAACAAAACAAATTGAAAAATATTTACCTGCTATATTTATATGACACGTCAATGTAAATACCAAAATTTAAAAGTACCCTATTCATACATACTTTTAAGAGGTAGGGTATAATTTGTATTTAGAAAAAAATTAAAATAGTTATAATTGTTATAACCTATGCCATTAATTTTAAGTTAGAATCAATCAATCTAACTACATATCCATGTATGTATAGGTAGGGTACTTATAATTAATTATTACAAAATATCACCAATCAATCTAGGCAATGGCCTTTAGAATGTAAATCAAGTTACCAATAACTGTCTTTCAGGCATAATTTATTTAAGCAATATAGATATCAAATGTGTAAGGTAAGTAATGTAATGTAATGTGTTTTAACTAATGGATTTTTTAGTAGATATCAGTAGGTAGTTTAGTTCAGGAGTAGAATAGGAATAGTTTGGAAACTTTTTTTTTTTTGAAATTTTAACATCCTGTTTTTGAAAAATTTGGCAATTATCTACATTATTCAGGATGTTTTTTAATTGACTGGATCTACTTTGAATGTGAAATTGTGAATAACTCAATACCCATCAGCCAGATTTCCATAATTAAATACTAGAAAACAGTCTGTCCAAATTTCAAAAAAAAATTCCATATTATCCCTAATTAACCCCTATCAAGATTTTTTAACAATATAAGGCAAAATGTAAAACCTGACATACCTAAAAAAAAGACAAAATTTTAAATATTTAATCTGACTCTGCCTTTAAGTGGTTTATTAAACTTCGCCACTTCCTACTTGCTTCCACGTGGATTAATTAAATAATAATTTGTCTAAAGTCTAATAACTTGATAGGCATAATTTAATTTTAATTTGAGTAAATTGGAAAATAATTCATTTATTGATTTTTAAATTGTCTATTTCGAAACTTACCTGGAAAAAAACAAGATTTTAAATGCTTGTATATCTATAGGGTTAGTTAAACCTTACGCTGGGTATTTTAGAGAGAAAAGTACCACTAACTTCTATTAGAATTAAACTAAAATTATAAAATAAAAATCCAAACAATGCTCAATGTAAATACCTATATGTTTTATTATTTCAATAATTTTAGACAAAAATTACTTAAAAACATTTTTTTAAAATATTTTCTAGAAATGTAGCTAAGTATAATATAAACTAACTTTAAAAGAGATAGCTTATTAGTTTAGTACTTGTAACTTGTCTATTCATTAGTACTTAAAATGGTACCCTGGATTTAAAGAGAATTTACTTGAATATCGGTAAAGTAAATAGTATTTATGCAAAGAGATAGTAAATAGTATGATAGAGTCTATCTCTGGTAGGATAGACCAGAGATAGTACGGGGAAAAATTTTGAAAATTGAACATTGTCAATATTGTGTACATTAGTCTGAAATTTTTCAAAAATATCTTCAAGAAAATTAAGAGATTTCATGGCAAAAATAGAACGAAAGTATAGGTTGAAAATTCAAATTTCAAAAAGGTTTAGGTTTTCGAGCTTTATATATTTCTGATTTTCAGTCATTAGGTACTATTACTGATTTTTGCTAACAATTTTATTTAAAGGCTAATGTAACAGAAATAACTTGACTAAAAATAAAAGCATAAATATCAGCTATAGTTTCACTTTTAACAATTCCAAAAATTCCAATTGAAAACACAATCGGTCTCAATGATTTGATAATACTCGTAGCATCCTCGTCACTTTTTTTGCGCCACTTCCTCAAGACAAATTGAGCCTTATACTTATAAGTCAATTGTTGTAATTTTTTAAGGAATTTTCTTGAGCTCGATGTGACACTCCATACAAAATAATGCGTAATAAATATAACGATCATATTGATAAAAATTCCAATCGACACGACAAACATCATTTCAAAATTAACAATCATATGAAATTTAACAATCAATGAAAATCCAAGAATGTTGATTACAACTAATGAGACAATATTTGTTAGGAAAATATATTTCCCCAATGATGTACAGTATAATGCATGGATAATTCGAATTTCTTGGTATTTTTTGAGAGAGCTCAATGGATCCTCATTAAATTTCTTCATGGTGTCCATTAGGACATTGAAATAAATCAAGAAATTGACCATGAGGAACACTGCATGTAAATTCCCCTGGTACAGGATATAACACTGTGCCCATGCATTTAAATATCGCCAATTTGGTCCAATGACCTCTAGCATCCTACCGAAAAGAACTTCAGATACGGGATTTGACAGAAAATTAAAATAGCTGAGAAATGAAAGAAACATGTAGAGTCGTAATAACTTTAATACAATTTTCCATTTATCTAATTTCCCGCCAACAATTGAGCTTTTTGGAGGACATGAGGTCAATAATATATTGGTCAAAGAGCCTATTTCTTCACTGTAAACATGGATTAAAAAGCTTATAAGACCATTACACATGTTTAGCATTATGATTTGAATTGCAGGAATAAAATTCATTGGCTCTGAACCGAGCTTTGAAAAATTTAGAAAGAATAAAAACAACAGTAAAATTCTGTAGGACAAAATGAGAAGGAATTTTGTCATAAATTGAATTCGACTTTTGATTGATTTGTTTTTTGAAAATGAGAAATTTGAAGAATTCCATGAGAGTGAGATAAATCTATTTTTTGTTGAATATTCGAATATTTTGCTGATTTCACAAAGAGCTTCTGGAGAGAAAGGCATTTTAACTTTAAAGAGAATATATTTTTCACAATAATAATTAAGCTAGGAATTGTCAGGTTGATCAAAAACCAAACTAGTTATATTTTGGTATTTTATTTTTAAAAGAAAGTCATTGAAATAATTGTGCGAACGAAGCGAGCACTTTTTCCGTTCTTTGCAGATGATTATTCGAAAACAACAAGATCGATTTTTGAACCAAATTTGGTATGAAGGACCTTCATAGAATCTAGTTGTGCCATTTTGACAAAAATTTCAGATTGCCAGACCCAATGCATTGTAGTATAGTATGGGCCCTTTAAGTACTTATCTTAAGTGTCCCCATGTTAATCAAATGGGAAAAATTAAAAATAAGAGTTTAGAGTTTAGGCCTATACGGATAAAAGAGTATTACCCTAATTGATTTCGGAGATTCTGAATTTGACCTCAACGTATACCGTAGCTTGAGATGTTAACATTAAATTAAGAGTTAATTAAATCCTAGTATATAATACATGGAATCAATTTATGAATAATGTTTAATTTAGATAAAATTAATTTATAAACTTTCTACCTAATGGTTTCTATCTAAATCCAATCATAAATGAATCAATATTTATAAAATTCCTAATTAAATACATGAATATTTAATACACTTTTTTTTATTTTAATTTTGATCCGCTGTATCAATCTATAATATCAAGTAGGCATTCTATTGCCGATGAATTATCCTCGTAATTTAATTATAAATAGATATTAGGTACATGATTTAGAAACAAAAAAAATTCCAGAATGGAAAAGTCAACCTTCAAAATGCTATTCTTACTCACATAAAATGATTTTATGTCAAACTAATTTACATAATGTTTATGTATCTATATATAGGTATTGAATGTCAATACTTTAAGGTATTATTATACTGTACCCTACAGAATACATACCTACTACCTACCTACCTACTAATACTAATAAATTGTATTATGCCATTTATCTAGAGAAAAAAATGGCCAACCTCTGGGTTTGATTTTTACAACTTTGATTTTTATCTTACGTCAGAACAATGATAAATTACCATGATACATTACTATAATTTTGAATTTTGTAATAATTTTTCCATGACATTTTTGTTAACAACTTGTACTACCCCATATCTTATGTTATGTTAGAATTTTTAGAATTTTTAGAATATTAATTTTTATCTAAAATTGATCAAAATAAAGTCTAATCAAAGTTAAAATGGAAGTAGTTGAGACAATTGAAGGTACAAAGCATCCAGGAAAGGAGGAAAGTAGCACAAGTTTCGAAAATATTGCTGAAGAATGTCTTGAAAAAGTGAGCGAAGAAAGTTTTGAAGAAGTTGGTAAAGTTGATAGTAAAGTTTATGAAGGTGATGATGAAGCTGAATCATCAAGCTGGGAAGATATAAACACGAGTTCTTCAGAAGAGTCTTTAGACTCTGAAACTGATGAGTATTGTGAATTTTATAATCGGTCGAGAAAAATTCTGGAAGAATTGGGCTCTGACTATAGCTATGATGGTGATGGAGAAGGTGATGTCCTTGAAATTGAGTCGGAAGAATTTCCAAGAATGAAAAATGCAAGTCGATTTATCCATTTAAATTAATAATAGTATCATTAATACCTTACGAAAAACTGAGGTTTCAGTTGTGAAAAACCCAAAATGTTTCGAATTTCTCAACGAATTTTTTTTTATAGATTTTAGGAAAATGGGATTCAATTCAATCGGCTGTTGAGGCTCAATCTACAATTAAATTTGAGAATTTGGACTTGAAGGTAAAGCCTATATGAATCAGTTCTAAAATTTCTCATTTTGACCTCCTAGTTCATGAATTTCTGCTTAATAGTTTAACCCAAGTTCGAATAATTTGATCCAGAGGATGTCAGTTCGTGAGCCAGAAGTAAAAGTTGATATTGATGCTCAAACACAAGTCGATTTTCCAATTCCAAAACCTTCTGAACATAAGATAAATGTACATTATATAAGCATTATGGGAGATTAGGGATAGTTTGGAAACGTTATTTGAACAGCTTGTATTTGGAGGAATCAGTTGTACATTTGACCTGAAATTTGTTCAAGGATATCTCTATCTAGATTTCAAAATTCCAGGTCAAAATAACTCATGAATGATTATCCAAAAACGAGATATTTTTCTAAAATGTTCCGGACTATCCCTAATATATAATCTCAACCAGAACTAACGATTTCTTTAGGATTATCTCAATACATAAACTTTTTATTTCCAAAATTTTAGCAAACTGATGATGATGTTGAAGTTGAACAAGAACAAGAACAAGTTGAAGAAGAACAAGTTGAAGAAGTAGTTCGACCAAATATACAGATAGTTGGATATCTACGTGGCTTAATTGCCCAAATTGACCAAATGGGGATCGTGATGCCAGTATTCAATCGACTGATAGTTCTCGTTGAAGAGATGATGAGAAACTTTGGGATTCAAGATGAATTTGGTTGGGAAATTGGTGCAGTTATCGTCACACTTGTCATCATTCAACTTATAATTGCGATTGTCATCATTAATTATTTTATTGATGTGTAAATTTACATAGTTTTAGTGATCTATTGACCTATAAAGTTATATATGTAGTATTATGTCTTAAAAACCTATTTTTTATACCATACATGCTTTTGATTATAAATCGTAAATTTATTAATATGTACGATGTTTTTGATAAATATCTGTAATTATTGATTTATGGATATGTATATGAATATGAATAAATTCTTTTAAAAATATTAATTTTATTTGAAATTTTTGATTTGAAAAACTACTGATAATACATATGGGGGTAAATTTGGGGCAGTTAGACCTGCAGTTAGTTAATTAACCCAAATTAGTTAATTTGGGGCAGTTAGTTAATTTACCTGGTCAATATGTATAAATAAATATAATTATTTCAACTTGATCTGAAACTTTTATGTCTATTCTATATCTATATAAGGATTATTCAAGATTTTCTCGAAAAAATTTCAGGTTAAAACAACAATAGGCTCATCCGAAAAACAGCCTTCAGCCTACCCAAATTTCAAATTTCCAAACTATCCGTAATCAATTCCTATACTTATATAGAATACAATTCCTTGCAATTAAGTGATCTGATTTATTTCGAATCAATTTTTAGAGATTCCTATAGTGTATCCTATATATTTGATAAAATGCCAATTTATTAAAAATAATATTATTTATAGGTACATAATAGGAACTTGGGTATTTTAGTCTACATTCAAAAGTTATCTTATTTTATGATTTATACTTGATATTGTAAATACTAAATAGGTACTTGTTAATAAATTCAATTTTATTTATATCACCTTCCCATATCTGAATAAAACATGTTATATTTGAATATATATTATCTTTACTAAAAAAATTTGAACAAGATAAAAATCTTACCTGGTTTATTATCTAAACAAATAAATGATAAGATACCTTAACATTAAACACGTTGCTCAGTTCAGCCATTTTATAAATGTCTAGATGAAATTACACCATAGTATATGAAATATTGCCTAAATAATTACTTTTTTCATTAAATTTTTTTAAAAATGACTCAAAATGCATCAGGATCGAGCAGGTATTATTTTTTTAATGTAGATTTTTCATAATATAATAGGTAAGTAAGTTATACTATACGAGTAGTAATATTATACTTTTGGCATCCTGTTTTAGATTCAAGTTGTTTAAAATCTGAATTTATTGTAAAAATTGAGCATATTGAAGATATCGCAGAGATTTTGTCAAATATTTCACCGAAATTGAACTGGTATATTTTTGCCTCAAAGATACTTGAGCCAAAGGATAAGCCAAATCTTGAAAATGAGCAAAATTGGGAGACAAAAATTTTCAAAACTCTCGAGTGCTGGATTAGTAGGGAAGGTCAAAGGGCAAAATTTTCTTACTTATTGGAAATTATTGGGAAATACAGCAAGGATGCTCAAGGTAAAATTCCTCTATAACGATTTTACCTTTAAAATGTGAATATATTATATTAATTGAAATGAAATTTAGATAATCTTTTGAAAAGATTCGACGAGGAAATTAATGGTGCTAAAACTGGATCTAACGGTATGAAAATAAAAGTTTAAGAATTGCGTTAAAAAAAGTGTTAGTACCAATAAAGTTAGCTTGCAAGTATGCTATATAATTTAAGGCCAAAAATGATTTAGAGGGCGATTTTTGCTCTTTTTTATAAACTGTGATATCGATAGAACATTTATTGTATTCTTTTTTGTGATTTCAGAATTTTGGGGTGTTCCAGAACGAAATGATGATTTCACAGATCGACTGGAAATATTTGAAAATCTGGAATCTAAATTAAATTTTGACAAAATGGAAAATTCAACTTGTAAAATTGTCCTCATTGGAATGGGTGGGTCTGGAAAATCTTCAATTGCTGCCGAATTTCTCTATCGAAATAAATCAAAATTTTCAAATATATTCTGGATTCGTGCAGAAATCAAGTCAAATCTTCTAGATCAATTTAAAGAAATATCCCAAAAATTAAACTGTAAAATTGACAAAAACAACTTAGAAAAAACCTCAAAAGATTTGATCCAAAACTGGTTCGAAAATTCAGAGAATTTCAATTGGCTTATCATATTTGACAATGTTGAAAATCAAAAGAACATTTCGGATTTCATACCAAAATTTGGCGGTTTTGTTATAATCACCTCGAGAAATTGCCATTGGCCAATTCAATTCAATCAAATAAATGTTGACGGATTTGAGCTCGAAGAAACCGTGGATTTTGTGACAAAAATTTTGGGTCCTTTTGAAGCCGAAATTTTGCAAGTTGAAAAACTTTGGAAAGAGTTTGACAAATTGCCATTTTGCATTTTGCATGCTACTTATTACATCAAATATTATCAAATCACAATTGACGAATATTTGAAATTTTTTCAAAATTATTCAACTCAATTTCTACAGTATGATTCAGACGGGTTGGACAAATCAGTTTTTTTCAGTATTAAACTCAGTTTGGACAAAATTGGTCAAGAATATCCATTGGCATTTGAATGGCTTCAAATTTGCGGGTATTTTCCAATACCGGAAAAAATTGAAAAAGTATATCTTGAGAAATTTATTCAGTTGAAAAGTCAGAGTTCATTACAAGTCCTCGAAATTCAAAAATTAATTCTCAAATATGGATTAGTCAAGTTGAATAATGAAGATAAAAATCATTATTTCTCAATTCATCGTCTAGTACAGAAATCTATCAAAATTTTAAACAAAAATCATGTTGAAATATTTACAACATGTGCCAAATTATTCTATCAAGATGAAATTATTAATTTAACATCTGCCACGAATTATCAATTTTTGATAACCTTCATAATGGAGAACTCTATAGAATTGGCCCAACAAAATGAAATTGATCAATATTCAAAGATACATAAATTAAATAATTTGATAAATATATTTCTTAATATGCATGATGTTAAAATTTTGTTAGCATTTTATGATTTTGATTTTGAGATGTATGAAAAATATGTTGGTGTCATCAGCAAAATACTCGTAGATCCCAAAGAATCGCATAAATTCTATTTTAACTTGGGGAGATCTCATGAAAATGGTTTCAAAAAAAATTTGGCATATTTTGAGAAATCGATCAAAATTGTTGAGGATCATTTTGGCTTGGGTCATATGTACGCCTTCAAATCAATTAAAGCAATCTTATATTATAGTCTAATAAATAATGATATTTTCAAAATACGCAAATATCTTGGAATGGGACTCCAGACTTATAAATTGAATAAATCAATTATCAAGTATAACGATGAATTTTGTAACTTTTTTCAATTTTTAGCAAATTTTTAAAAAAATGAGACTAAATTACAATTGGAATATTTTACTAATTATAACATCGAAATTCTCAACAATGATTCAAGACAAGCATTGATTGAAACATTTTTCAATTTTAAGTTGGAAAATCCTAAAATTTATTCAAAAATATCTCAACAAGCACAATACCTGTTTCACCAAGAGCTAAAATATCCTCAATATATGTCTTATCAATGTTCTTTTCTTTATTTTAATATTTATCTTAAAAATTACGATTACGATGCTGATATCTCGAATATTTGAATCTAAATTTGGCTTAAAATTAAAATTCTTATCTTTGTAGATTTACAGATATAGGTATAGATAGACTTATTACTATGTGTATTAAATAGTAAAATTTTGAATATTAAATATATGTACCTAGTGTATTAAAGATAAAGATAAACATTTTACTACTTTT
>JAQIXA010002099.1:0-19738 GCA_034699045.1 Nanhermannia cf. coronata Gr-Ori-00579 | reverse complement strand
AGGAATTTACCAGATAAAAATACCCTCCAGATTTTTAAAGGAATCTTCCAGATAAATAATGGAATTTTCCAGCTAATATTATCCTCTATATTTTTAATGGAATTTTCCAGACATATAATGAAATTTTCCTGATTCATTTTTCCATTGTAATTTTAATGAATCGACAGTTTATCAACTATCAATTATGTCAAAATATGGATTTTTATCAAATTAAGTAAAAATATACATTTTCTTGTACGAATATTCTATCGACTAGTTCTCTCTTAAAAAATCATCAGCATCTGGAAAATTTTAAATAATTTATGATTGCAGTAAAGGCCGAATTCTTAATGTTTGGTCATCAAATATTATGACTAATCATATCATTATCATATAGGTACAATGACTATTTTACTTCTTACAAATATCAACTGTAATATGACTTATTGAAGTTTATGCTCAGTACATTAATATAATGTACGCTTATTTAATAGTTATAGATTGAATATTATCATTATTATTTCATTAAGAAATTATTTCATTTATCTGGAAATTCAAATTATTTATCTGGAAATTTCTTTAAATATCTGGAAAATATTTATCTGGAATATTCTTTTATTATCAGGAAAAATATTAAAAATCTGGTAATTTCATTTTTTTATCTGGAGAGAATTGTCTGGAAGATTCCTTTAATTATCTGGAAAATTCCTTTTTTATCAGGTCGATTAATTAGGACGCGGGTAAAACCGATTTATTTTTAAAATAATTGACAAAAATTTGATCAATATTTGAAACGAAATGGTGTCAATGAATGACAGTTCAATAATATATGAGTAATTGGGCACAAATTACAAATGAATCAGTTTTAATTATAGGTACCTAGTGTATATTTGAAGTGAAAATTTTAATTCGATTCGAGTATATACTGTATGTATTATATAACTATATAGGAATCATATATATTATATTTAATCAGTCAGTCAGTATAAAATGTACCCTACCTATAAATATTTTGCCAATTTTGGTTTAGAATTTAGAAATTTTAGAGCTAAAAATGTGCAACTTTACCTTGATCTATTTGATGGACATGATTGAGATGATTTATCGGTAGTAAATCTGTTGATAGAATCATATAAAGCATATTGGATGTTTAGGATTTTTAAAATTTTCAAACAATGTAGTACATTTCCTATAAATTGCACAATTTTTATAATTTTTCTGGAATATTCATGGGATTTTTGTTAGTAATTTTTGTAGTAAGGATCAAAAAACCTTTTAATTTAAAAGTACTGCAGATAGACTAGATTTATATTCATTTAATAATCTACATACATACCTACAAATAATTCAATTGTATATCAAAATTCAATTGTATATTCAATTGTATGATCAAGTACTAATAGTAAGTACTTACTATACCTAGATACAATTTACTGATATATCGAGCTTTTTAAAAAGCCAATCTAATCAATAAGATAAAAACTACACTGTATATGTATATTTAAGTAACTGACAAGTATTTAAATCTAAAATTTTGAATTAGGCAATTGAATTAATTATGTTTGATTAGCTAAAAATACAATAAGTATCTTTGTTAGATATTTAAAATTTGGTTAAAATATATAGTAAATGTTAGCTTAAAATGTTGAAAATATTTTTTATTTTGGGTATATTTGTCCATTTAAATATAGTTCAAGCAGGTAATACTAGTATTTAAATAATAAAATTATTTAAAATATAATTTTTTTAGAATTACCAATCGATAGACCATTAGTCAAAATAGAATCAAATGGATCTGGAAAATCTTTTTATGTGGGACAATATGCCGTAAGACTACAGATTTTTATAAAAAAAAATAAAAAAAAACTAAATACTCGTTTATTACGAGTATACCTACTGATTCTGATCCTGAGTTATAAAATTTTATGGAAATTACGACCAAGATTTTGAACTTTTTTGAATTTTTTCTTTGAAAATTTTTGAATATTATGTTTAGGTAAATTGGCTAGATGGTTTTTTGGCTTGTGCCAGACATGACCTTGAAATGGCAACGATTGAATCACAGGAAGAAAATGAATTTCTTGAGGATTTCTTTGGTGCAAATAAAGGTTTACAAAAAAAATTTGCAAAATTTTGACGAAATTTCTGAAAATTTTGAAATAGATTTTCAAGATCGCGAATTTTGGATTTCTGGATTTAATCTTGACAATCTGGTTGGACATATAATGCCATTCTATTGGACAAAGGTAAAAATTTCGAAAATGTACCTACTTATTTGTTTTTCAAATAAATTTTCATTTTTTAGGAAATGAGAAAAATACACTATTATAATTGGCACCCAAGTGGACCATCAAGAGGAGTCGGTCATAATTGCATTTTCACCATCTACACTTATTGGACTGGCTACTCATTATTTTGGAAAAATTATTTTTGCGCCTCCAAGAAATATTTCCTATGTCAAAATAAAACTAAAAGACTTCAAAAATTTGTATTTATTTCATAAAATCACTAATTATTTACATTTTCATAAATGAAAAGCCTAATATTTTGACTATTATATAATACTTGGACATAATAATGCAATACATTTACATATAGCATTATATTACACATAATCAAAAGTTCTCAGGTTAAAATAACAAACTGGTTAAATCAGAGTCGAAATCAGAGTTTCATCCCAATTTCTAAAAAAAAATCTCATTTTTATGCGTTTATGTCCCTACTCCCTACGCTGGGATTCATTAATGTTAATCTATCCAGTTTTGTGTCTAATTTGATTAGCATCTTAAAACTCTATGGAAATGGAAAAATATACATTATCATGATATTAGGATTAGATTAGTAGGTTTTTAAAATATCTGTAACTGTAATTTCAAAATCAAAATTGGAAATTCAAAATTCAAAATTCAAAATTCAAAATTTGTAGTGATAATAAGTATGGTGTTTGGGCCGGGCCCGGTTGTGGATGAGCCATCAAAATCAAAAGAAATGTCTCGAAAGAATGACTCAAATAAGAATGACTCAAATACAAAAACGAGATATTCGCAGTCTCAAATAGATCTTCGAATTGAAGCATTATTGCAACGAAAAAGCTTTGATGATGTTGCTGATTTCCACGATGTAGGTTACTTATAAAAGTTTCTGATTTTATTAAAGTGTTTAACTATTTCACTGTTTTCTTTTAGTTTTATGACAGTGATGAGCCAGGGATTATGGAGCAAGAACCTCCAGAATCAGATGATGACCTGATTGAATTCCAGCATCCTCCAACTCGTATACCTCAACTTATCTGCTCCAATCGTCCCATTTCAAGTTCTGTTAAGGCTTATGCAGTTAGGTACTGGAATAATCAAAAATCCAATCAAGTAAAGAATGAAAATGCTGATGGACTTGAAAATGGTCTTGAAACGAATATCTTGAAGATCGTCAAAAATGCTAATAATATTACAAGTGAATCGACAACACCATGGACAAGGAAAAAGAGTAGAACAAGACCAGTACCTAAACCCATACTTCCCAAAGAAATTACTGAAGAAGAATTGCACTTATTGGCAACATCGAAAATTAATATGTACAAGTTTTCATCGTTCGAACCACAACCATCGACCATCAGGAATGAATCTGTGAAGAAATTCACTATTAACTCAAACTTATACACGGTGGTGAATGCTATTGGTCGTTCTGAAGAATCTTTGAAAAGAATCGACTCATCTTCTCAAGGCATTTTGAATCAAGAACCAATATATTTTGATGATGATGATGAAAACAACGGCAATTGAACTCCTGAATCAATTGGAAATATAATTTAAGCAAAGAAATTCAAGTATTTTTGAGTTATAAAAAGAATAATTAAGTGAGTATGAAATTGAAAGATCAACTTTATCATTAAAAAGTACCTTAATATTACTATTACAAAACAGAATATACCTTATACCTACATAAACAATGAGAAATAAAATTTTAAAGCCTTTGTAAATTTAATTTTGGAAGTTCGTCTCAATAATCTGTTAATATAAGATATGCAGGCGCAGGGATAGATTAGGATAATACCTATACATACCACAGGACCACAGGGCAGAAATTCTATAAACTCTATATTTAAATTCTCGATTTCGTAAATAAAATTAGGTATTTACGTCTTCGAAATCGAGAGAAATTGTACTCAATCTCTGCTAACCCGTTTTAAATTTGACTCCGAAGTGATCTTTAAAAGGTCAATAAGTCATTGGTACTATGGGTTTTAATTCTAGTATCATAATATATAACAAAATTTAAAAATACCAACCACAAGACTAATTTACAATACTCCGTAATTGCTATTGATTTTTACCAATTTTTTATTAAAGAAATTTATATTTTAATACACAAAGTTTAGAATAAACAACTAATTTTACTTTAATTTAGTAATCAGTAAATTACACTATTATAAGATACAAGATTATACAAGTAAGTTATCCTATAAAGTAGGGTAAATTAATTAATATGTACAAAATTCATTAACTCTATAAGATTTACCTAAACGTCTTATGAATATATGGTTAGTTTTACTTTATCTTATTACTAAATTAAACTGACAAATGTAATCAATAATTTTCTAAACTACTAGTTAAATATACCTTTATGTTATATAGAAATTATTATACTCTTAATAATAATTACACTAGATCAAATGATAGTTCATATTGGTTTAATTATATCTTATAATTTTAGACTATTAAATGTTTTTACAAACAGGTTACAGGTTAATTAATGGCTATGAAAAACTTGGAAATATTCTATGATCTAGGATCATCTTTAGAAAATGTTCATATATAATTTCAAGTTTTTAAAATTCGATATTTTTAGGTAGTACAAGGGAATAAAGGTTCCTCTCAAGTTTCAATTTACAACAATACAGATATAAATATAATATACAAAATGAAATAGTACCTACCTATTATTGAATATCAAGATTAAAGGTAAGAAATTATTTTAGGCTAGAATTGCAGCCTGCAATTGTATTAAGATAATAATAGGTAATAATAGGGTAAGTAATTGTAATTACTACACTATACTATACTATACTAGGCATTTTAACAAGATATTAATTTATAAGCAATTAATAAAAAGTATTTTAAATTATTATTATATGTAGGTTAGGTATGTACATAAAGTTTACAAAGTCAAAATAGAAAAGTCTTTTTTGCATTTTAATTTTTAAATCTTCCAAGTTCTAATTTTTAACTCTAATATAACTCAAATCAATAACTTTAATATAAAGGAATTAGTTGACTCGTTTTTCAATCTTTTAGGAAAACTATAAACTACAAATTAATAATTGTAAAGATATTTTACATATAAATAGATAACTAGCTTATAATTCAGCCTCTAATAAATCTACTTGTTGTATTTTATATACATTTCTTACGAAAGAAGGATGAATGGTATTTTATAAACATTGGATTATTTTTTTTGGCAAAAAAAGTGGAATAGTTTAAATGAATCTATCACCTGTGAGAAGATACAGGTTATCATAATGATGATGACTCAATGATGCTTTTGAAGCTTGTGGGTATGTCAAATTCTTGAATGTGATGTTATTGTTATGATGTGATGATTGGCTTTGATGTGTGTTGTGGTGGTGGCTCTGGTTGTGGTTGCTGCTACTTGGTTGATGATTATGGTGCTGATTTTGATGGGATTTTTTCTTGTGGACCGATAACTGAGAGGAATAAACGAACCTTTCGTCACACAAGTCACAGCTGATCGTCTTATTGGCCGAATGACCCAGCTCATGTGTCTGAAATTTTTAGAAATTTTTTTTTTATAAATGATTTGAAGAGAATGTTATAGATAGATACAGTATATTAAGAAAAGTCGGTTTTAAATTAGGAATAATTCGGACACTGTTTTTGAATATGGTCAAATTATTTTAGATACCCAGATTTCGACCTGAAAGTTTTATAATCGAATCGAGACTGGATAAGACCACAGAGGATTCATGGATACTCTGTGATGTGACTTTTTCAGATCAAAATATAAACTAGTTCATCAGAAAACAAATTGCTTTCAAAAATCCTTCCGAGCTATCCCTAATCTAAATCTACCCCTATTATAATTATAATTTAGCTTACCTTTCTTTCACTGCAAGTAACAAACCTGTAATATAAAAATTAAAGTAATTTATAAAGTTTTGCTCATTTAGAATAGTATCCTATCTTTCTTATTATGCTCTGTATCACTAGTTAACATTATGAATAAAATGTAAAGTATTCTCTTCTCTAATCAACTTTTAAATATTCGAGTATAAATAAAAGGCAAATCAGAATCAGTGTCTAATATTGTAACTTTCCGTAAATACTCATCTTGTAAACAGAACAGAAGTCAATAAGAATAATAAGACTATTTATTTTATAAAGAATTGGCAACAAACTTTCTAAAATAAAGGTAGGTAATTTTAAAATTATTGTTATACGAAAATAAACCGAAATTATTTAAAAACAAGGCTCGAATCCCAACCAGCTCAAACAATGAATTTATAATATTTACCTTCGTTCGCAGATACGACACGCATATGGCTTAAGTCCAACATGACTAGAAAAAAATTATGTTAGATAGATGAGAATTAGTTAGGTAATGTACTTCTCAAAGTAAAATTACATCGATCGAATGTAGTATTAAACTAATTGCAAAATTAAAATAATATATTCTTGTTACCGATTTTCATGAATCTGGAAAAATAATAAATACATTAGTTTTAAAAATAAGTAAATTCTCAACTTACTATATGATATGTAATATAAGTAATATAAAAAGTAATATAATAAAATAAGTAACTTGTCAAACATATTTACCTGTCGATTGAATGGGTGTCGAAATTTCTTTAAAATTAATTAGATAAAAAATTACACATTACATTACAACTGTAATAAAGTTATAAAGATTATTTCGAGGTTCAAGGGCAAGACAAAAGTTGAAACATTTAAAAATGGGATGAAAAACTGACGATAACTAAAAAATTAACTTTTTTAGAGTTAAAATAATTGTCATTTTCAAAAACCTCTCCTCGTATCATGGTCTGTGTAGATAAACTATCTTTTTAACCTGCTTTATTTCTTTATACCATGAATATCTCATATCATTGCAATTGCAATACTTCTCAAAATTTTTAAAACGTCAAACTTAAATCCATTAATATCCTACTTTTCAAGATTAGTTTAAGGTTCGATTAATATTGATAATAAGAGTTTCAACTTTTGACCTTGAAAAACGAGTGAGTAGAGTAGATTAAAGGTTAGGTAAATATAAAATAATGAAACTGTACCTTTGGACAAAAGTTGCAGAAGTACGGAAATTCACGTGTATGTATCAAACTGTATAATCAAACACGATATAAAATTAGATTTTAAATTGAATACATATTATAATAACCAAGATGCTGAGATATTTAAGGACTTTGATAATTTTTAATCATCGACATTATTTCAAATCAAGTCCCAATTTATCTCAATTTGTCTGTAATTATAATTATAATATAATTATATGTAAAACCATCATACCTATGAAAAAATAAATTGTCCCTCGTAGTTATTTGTTTCTGACATCTTAAGCATTCAAACAATTTCTTGCCAACTTTTTTCCAGTCCGAAGTCCTTTTAAAAAAAGGTCAACTTTAGAATACAGTCTTTTAAATAATATATATTAGATAATGTTATGTTACCAGTTATATTCTTTAAGTCTTTTCGCCATGACTGAATCCTCCTGATGATGTATTGATGGTGCTGGCGTATGTGCCGGACTACAATAGATAAAAATCATCATTTAATTACAATTAAACTTAAATAATCATTATCAGCATATCATCTAATTAAGAATAACAATTTCGTATTTAATAGCTTACCCTGGAGTAGCTGGCGACTCATCAAAACTCTCCTCTTTGGGTGCCATTGTTGACAACCTACATATTACAAAATAACAATCATTTTAATCTTAAAATGCAATTAGGTAAATAGTTACATAATCATGATTAATCATTCATTAGAATCTTACCCATTTTGACCAGAAGAGCCAGAGACCGAATTGTTGACCGAATTGTTCACAGAATAGCTCAAATTATTCGGGATATTTTGAGGTGGGTTCATCTTAAATGGTCACTTATCTATAGGTCCAGAAGCCGATCAGAAAAATCCTACTTTTCTTGTCCTGGGTCAGTGACAGGGGAGTCTTATCCTTGTCCTATCTTAAAAATAAAAGGGTACTTGTCACCAATTGACCGAAAGCAAATGCAAAGGTACTATTCCTAATAAAAAAATTACCTTTTTTAAAGATGTTTCTAAATAGGTTTAGTTTAATAAAGAATCAGATGACCGAAAAAGCCCAAAGGTGATTGGATTTTTGATTGACAATTGACAGTGGATCTGTACGGAGATATTGTAAAACTACCTTGATTTGAGAACCCTGGCCTTCTTGAATAGAATAAAGGGTACAATTGACGAAATGTCAACTTTATTTCTTGTCTAATTTAATTGTTAGAAAAGGTACCCATGCCATGATAGAAATATATCAAAAATTCGATAAAAATTATTGATTAGGTCTTTATCCCAAACCTCTAACTTTAGTCTAGCAGCTCAAAACCTATTATTATTTTATACTCTATAGAGATATACCATACCGTGGTATACCAAAAAACCATGGTATGGTTTCCATATTATAAAGCTATTGCATTGCATTGTACATTGTACTATAGCTATAAGGTATAATATGGTTATAGTGCATCTGACTCTGACTGACATGACTATTTCATTCCTATCGAATCTTTACATTTTACAGAGCTATCTAATCCTATTCTAAAAATTCTACTACGATATGTATGTACATACGATATAGGTAGTACAAAAAAAGCTTTCTATTCGGGAGTTTTCGAGTTGAATCTGTAACCTACCGTTTTTACAAAGGAAACTAGAATAGAAATTAGGTTTAGGTATACAGAAAATACCATACTTTTACACTATTTATGAATTAAACTTAATCTTAATTAACTAAACAAGTCTTTTAATAATCAGTAAATTAGTAAAAATATTCAGACCAAATATATTTTGGTTTTATACACTAGATTAGATATAGGTACTCTGTAGATAGACTGGCTGGCTGGAGATAGATTTATTTGGAAACGTTTTTGATATTTGGATTTGGACATCATGGGCGACCTGTTTTCTTGAACCAAGTGAGATTTTGGCCTGTTTCTCTTTGAGAATTGAGGAGAATGCTTGGATATCTCTAACTAGATATACAGAAAAAAGAATTTAGGTTATGTACCCTACTTAAATATGTACCTATATCTAAATTTTTGAAAAAAAATGTTTGATTATGATGTTGATTACAATTTTTAAGCCAATTTTTATTCATCAACATAAACATCCAATTTTAACAGAATAAATTTTAAATGGAACGACCGAGTTTATGTCTGTCATGATTCGATTATTGATGCAATGACATCGACCCTTGAACCCTGCCCCTTCGTAAACTGTCCATTGTCTATTCCCTGTCACAATTGCTGACTTGATTTGGTCACCTGGACGAAATAGAGAACCCACTTCCCTCACTTTCCCCCCATTTATATATTCTTCTTGACCTTCAAACCAAGGTTTTTCATAAAAAGTGATGGTTTCCTCGAAAACATTCTCTGGATTTCCTGCATACCTTAGAGAACTCATGTTATTTGCAAGTGAGTTTGGGAAATTGAAGCATTGATAATCTTCACGAGGTCTTATCTCATAACGACAGCTAACACCCCCTGATGACAGGTCATCTGTATATTCGGGAGCCGAGTAAAATATCCATCTAAAATAAAAGTCAAAATACATATCTAATTTTGTTAGTATAAAGTAAAATTTCTATATAAGGTTACTGACATTGGACCATAAAAAGGATAATTGTACATACCTAATACCTACTTATGGTTAGATATAGGATAGGTATAAATGTTCTAGAGACTATCTCATAAAGTTAGCAGTTCTGCTATCTAGCATTTAATTTAAGCTCAAGGGTCAAGTGGCCTAAAATTTAATTTTTGTCAATGTCCTTAGCCTATATATACTCGTATATAGTGACCCAATCTTAAGACAAGTTAAAAATTTAAAGTATCGAAGTTTTACTCGTATATTGTATCTTTATTTTAAGATATTTAATATAAGTATTGATCTGAATCAGTGAAATCTTGATTAACTCAGACTCAGGATTATATACTGTAGATCAGAATAATATACAAATTATTGATCTTGAATGATTTGAAGAGTTAGTTGAAATAGAAAACCTGCTAATTTTATGAGTATTTTTTGGGGTTTTGGTTTTTTTCAGGTTTAAAAACGAGTTCTTTATGAAAATTTTGAGAAAAATTTCCGAAAATTTCAATTTAAAAAAAATTAAATGATCATATCGGTAACATCAAAACTAAAAACTAAAAAAATCTAGAAGATATATTTATTGTAAGTGTAAATGTAATCCTCAGTACAGATATAGCTGGGGACTGGGGACTGGGGACTTGGGACCCTAATAGTCGTACGCTTCTTTGTACACTAATTTGTATCCTACTCTACTCCGTAATTATAAATGGTATGTAATGGTTTTAACTATTTCAATTTTAAATTCTAATTTCCATTCATCTGATTACTAAATCTAGGATTTCAATTTAAAATAGGTAAAAATACGACAATAAAAATGATTATAATTTTCAATTACATTCCGTAAAGACAAGCAGATTTGGCATTGTTTTCCCAGCCATTCTCTTGCATATTGGGCCAATATTCTTGGTCATTTTGAATCGACCATCCTCGAAAATTCGGTGAAGAGTAGAGATACACCCAAGGTTTTCTCCCTTCACAAATTGCACAGAATAGTAATGAAATTATCAAAATAATTTGCATTATTTCAACCTAATACTAATAATGAGTAATATGTACCTACTGACGATGAGTTGATTAACTCGAAAATAAAGTCGATTATCGGTATAAACAATTGTACATACATTTCAATTTGCAAAAATATAAGCAAATTACATTGATCGATATTTTTAATAAAATTTACAGCTCTACCTCAAGCTGGAAACAATACATAAACTAACAAACTCTAATGATTTATTGCCTCATCTGATTATTTAAAATGCCTATAAAGATGTTATTTATCTTTTTTTATAATACAGCCCACTACCTACCGATATATAACGACACCCTGAAGATATTACCACTTATAAAAATAAATGTACTTTATAGAGAGGTCAATTTATTTCTATTAAACCTTGAGAGTTATAGATATGAAAATTCCTGAAGTAGGGTACCCTATTATATTAGGTTAACAAGGGCTCTTACAGAGAAATTTAAATTTTTGTCACTTTATAAGAAATTTGATATATAAAGTTAGATTATGCCGTTATAAAGGGTTTCCTTTTACTTTATATGGAGAGTTAACTGTATGATATTTACATTCATTGTTTAAAATTATCCTGCCTAATACATACATTCGTAAAATATCATTTGAATTGAATTCCGAAAAAGATACTCAACTAAAACTAAACTACCTCTATACTCTATACCCTACCCCTACAAGATCTATGAAATCCATTAAATTCGACTCTGAAAACTCAATTTTTAGCCACTTGACTAGTATATAGCTGTATTTCTAGACGATATTCTAAAAACTTTGGTCATATTTAGCTATTTATTGAAAATTTTGTCTTGGAAACCATCGAATTGAAAAAATTGAATTGACTTTAAAAAGCTCATTTTGAGATTTTGAGCCTGAATTTGAAGGCTTTTAAAAATGAATTATCGGCTGTTATTTTTATGTATTTTTGTGTTACTCTCAGCAATCCATTTGTCCCACCTCCAAGAATCGGATGATGGTGACGATGAGCAGTTGATTGAGGATCTCTTCAAATTTAAACCGAACAATATTCTGGGATCAGTTGGAGGTCAAAGAGAAAAGAAATCAGGTGGAAATGAGGATGGTGCTGATGCTGGAGATGAAGGATACCTGTCAAGGGACAAAAAGTCGAAACAAGGGTACAAAGATGACGATGAACCGATTCGAGAAGTCCTGAATGTCATCAATGAAGAAGAGGATGAGGATCACCAAGCAGTTGAACGAGTTGCCAAATCATCTCGTGATAAGAAACCGGATGTGGCTGTCATAAAAGTTGAAGAAAATATCGAAATCGAGCCTGATCCTCGTATTAAAAAGTCATATGGTCGAAGCAATTATTATTCAGGTATACTATTTTATCATAAATAAGTATCGTTAAATACATTAGTTTTCAAAAAAATTTAGAATTTAGGGTTTTGAAAGTCAGTCAAATTTTTACAAGTCAAAGTCAAATACGATTACGAGTACATAAGTTATAAGGGAATTTTACATAAAAGTCATTTCAGCACTTTTTTGAAAATTTATACAAACTATATACGATAACTAGTCAGGCTTTATAGATTAGAAATTAGATTAGAGGTTTCATTTTGACTAAAAGTTAGAAAAAGTTTAAAATCAAAAATTGGTCTCAAGATCAGTTTCAATGCATCAGCTCTGAAATCTGAAGTACCAGATTTTGGCTTCGATTTTCGAATGATTGTTTCAAATAGAACAAAAAAAGCTTGCTTCAGGTTTATGGCTTATTATTATTATGAATGTAAATTATTTATGTAAGCTTTTTTTTTTTAGATATGTAGGGAATACCATATTGTATAATTGGGGAAAGTTTTTTATATTTGTATACCCTACTTAGGATGAATCAGTTATTTTGATCTTAAATAATGTTTAATAGTATGGCCATATAGATACCTACCTATTGTAATTGTATGTATCTGTAGATATAGGTATAAAATTTCAGGGCAAAATAACAACTTATGTATCCTCGGTTCATCCAAAACCAGTAAAATTTCAAAAATATTTCCAACAAAAACCTACATTTCATTCAATGGGCAAAATTTTCAACTATCTAGGTTGATATTCTTTCAAAATTAAATAGAGGAAATCTAGGATTACAGAAAGAAATCTAGGATTGGATTTGTCCATATAATAAGATTCAACAGAGATTTTTGTATTTTGGTTTTGTTCCGATTTGACTTAGGTATAATGTGAAATTTTGTATATTTCCAGGGGGTGAAGGTGGTTCAGGTGGTGGTTCCAAAATGTCCAAAAGTCGAAGTTTAGATGCTAGTGAAGGGTCGCCCATCCCCGGGTCTCCATCACCAGTCAGGTACGATCCCTATAAAGAGCCAAGTATGAATAATCAGATGTGGGACAAGTTCAACTACACGGCCAACTTCAATAACAAGAAAGGGCCATGTGATGACTTCACTCGAATTTCGCCATTTAAGAACTTCACCCTTCACTATGACAAGAATGACAAGGTCGTGAGGGACATTTGCTACCTGGGTGTCGGCTCTAACTGTGAGGGTGTCAGGAAAGGGTCCAAATTGAGGTTCAAAACTTTAAAATTTCTTAAATTAAATTATTTATTTTAAAATGGTAATTTGTCATTTAGATGTGTTCCCCATTCAAAGTGTGCTTGGTCAAGGAAAAGAAAGCTGATTGTTCGAGAATGTTTTTGCAATTTTGGATTCACTCTCACCACTAAACTTGGATGTGTTGAACCTCCTGACGAATAATTTGATTAATTACAGAAAGTATTTGCATATTTATTAGTCAAATCTTTTGTACTCTGTAAAAATTTCTATGTTGTATGTATTTAAATGAATGTTAGAAAAAGTACCTATCTATGTAATCTTCTTAAGAGACTGAATTATAAATAAAGATTTTATTAAATTAAGTAAGTTGCAGGGGGATTTTCCTACCCCAATTATACTCCGTATTTTCTAACAAAAATTCCAAAAAAAATCTAGGAATTGGATATTTCGATTTGTTTCAACTACTCTGTAGCATTTGATAGGAAACGATCGAGGAAAAACTTATAAATCAATTACCGTGTTTTAAAAGTCGAATTTTATTCAAATCTTATGATACCCTAATTAATATTGCTATCTCCAATTTTAATTTTGAAATTTTCTAATTTGTAATGGAGTCAATAATCAAACGAACGAAAACTAGGATTTCAAACTGGAAATTGAGATAAGAATACAAATATAAAGTATTTTTTAATAATTAGAATTAGAATGTAAAAGGTTTAACTAATTATACATATGCATATAGTGCATGTGCATATTATGTAATACTTTGGTACATTTATAAAACCATCAGCCAGAATTTTACAAATCTGTAGAAAAATCGTCTGCTGAATTCATTTTTGATGGAGGATATGATATCAAGAGAGACAAAGTATAGTTGACCATACCTGAAAAATTAACTTGGATTTAATTAACTACTCTTTTGTTAATAATTAATTACACGAGCAAAGCTTTGAGTGTGAAAATATTTAATTATTTTTTGGGTCAAATATCTTAAGACTGACTATGATAGACATTTTTATGAAATAATAACTTTTTACAGTAACAGAGGACACTTAAAGGGGTCCACAGTCCACATCTTATGAAGTCATCTGAACTTTTTTTCGAAATTTCAAACAATCTATACCCTATAAGAATCCTTGCCAAATCAGCTCATATATAGCTCCAGTAGCTTTCGAGCAATCATCTGGACAAACAGCAAGCATACAGAATAGTAATTCTGTCTAGTAATTCAGGACTCAGGACAGGCAAGAAAATGTAATACGAGTAGTATAAGTGCTTGCTTCGCTCGCATAATAGGAAGTTTAGTTCTTGTACCAGTGAGATAGACACTTGATGAAGTTTTCTTGAGCACGTAAAAACTCCCAACCTTTATTTTCATTGGTGCCATCTTATGTAAAGTAAAAATCAAAAAATTAAATAAAAACTCAGTTTAAAAATGGTTAGGTAATTATAGTAAGTATATACTGATTCAATGCATTTCCTGTAATATGTATCCTTAGATGAATCACCCAGCTGTTTCCCAATACGATTTTGACGAAATCTTCAAAATTTAAAATTATTTACCCTACTTCGTAATGAGTAAAATTAATTTAATATGTTAAACCCTCTTGAAAGATTTTCATATTGAGCTGCATTTGTATAAAAAAGGAAAACATAGATCGACACCCCTAAAACATATTAATTAATTAGTTAATCAACGATTGTTAAAGCTGTTAATTACCAAAGGATATTCCGGTACTGTAAAAATTTGCATATTTTGAAATGTCGTCTGCAATAAGATCATAAGTTTATGAGTTAGTCAATTTCAATCAATTAAAATATTATTTACCAAGTTGATGCAATAAATGAATAGTTCCAAAATTGGCTGTGGTGCCAAGGAGGGCCAAGGCTACTGTAGCCATCGGAGTTAGAAAAGATCCTAAAACAGATAATGATATCCTAAATTTTTCTATCGAGGTTTTAAATAGAGAACCAAAACTACTCGATCTCATTATATTAAATGTAAAATTGAGATCAATTATATTCAAATACTCAAATATTTTTGGAAAATACGGATAGCTACTGGCTTAAAAAGGTCAAATAAAATGTTATTCCCTATGCTTGCTTGTAATGCATTGTAAAAACTTTACTTTGTTTATTTGAATTTAGTCACAGGTATTTCTAATGCATTGCAAGCATAGGGAATAACATTTTAATTTGACCTTTTTGGCCAGTATCGTCCAAAATATTTTGTACAAAAATGTTGATTTTGATCTCAACTTTTCATTTAATAAAATGAGATCAAGTTAGTTTTTGTCCGCAACTTCAATTTACCTGGTAAACTCTACATACTAATTTATAAGTAATTTTTAATAATTATAAGCATGTATGTAAATATATGAATACCAAAACATTCGTTGTAAAAAGTGTTTATCATCATTGTCCAAATTTTGAACATTTGAGTCACCTCTTCCAATGATTTCTTTATCTTTTCTTCGCTAAATTTTTATTTATTAATTAGTTAATAGAAAATATGATTTAATGAAATTTCGTACCATATTAGTCTGACCCAAGCAATAAAACTTTGGAAAATTGCCAACTAAAATAAAACAAAATCGAATTGTTTAGTCATTTATCTTTGACTCGATTGAAGAAAGTCCATTTGAATATCTACTAATCATACTATCGTTATTTAAAAAAATTTAAATGTACAAGATTCGAGGAATTTCAAGTAATTTCCATTGTGAACCTGTTAGCCTGCTATTTACAAAATTAAGTACCTGAAATACTGCATATCCAACTCCGCAACCCTTAAATTTTTTGATAAATTCAAGCTTATAATATGCTTTTTAAACTTGTTTAGTTTAGTAAAGTTTAGTAAATAGGTAGGTGTTTTTATTTTCTTACAAATAAACTGAATCCAATATAAAGCTCGAATAGTGTAAATAGAAAAAATTCAGCTGACCATTTGACCAATCTTTCCTCAGGTAATAGTGTGAATAAATAATTGAGATTAAATGGATTACTGATGAATAAAAGTCCCCAAAATGGAATGATAAACATACCTTATAATTTATAATTGTAATTAAAATATTTTTTTAAAAGAGAAATTTAAGAAAAGTGGAAAAAATTCAAACCGCATGGTCCCAATGTGCATATGAACAATTCTCTAAGCGAATAAGGGCTTGATTCAAAATCATGTTCTAAAATTATTTTTTAAAAATTCAATTCTGTCTTGCATACCTAACTACGAGTATAAGTTGAATTTTTTAACTCACCTTTTTGACCAATCTGAGCCAAATCTGAAAGTTGATTAAAAAACCCCACGATAGTCTTCATGTATTTTAAATTACTCAAATATGCTACCTGTATTAAAGCAAAAAAGTTTAAATAGATCCCAAATTTTTAATTCTAAAAGGGTTAAGATGGGGTAATTGAGATGTTTTCTTAAATTCTTACCGATACAATAAACATAACATTACAAAACATGACCTGTGTTTGTTATAGAAAGTACAATTTATAAAATTATTGATACTTAGGATTAGTATTTTAAACAAATAGATTTTAGATTTAGGTACATGATTAAATTTGTCAAAAAATTGGAGATTTGGATCAGGTATAGATTGAGTCAGTCGAAATACCGCAAATGCGAAATAAGCTAGATTTAATTATAATAATTCGTTAATTAATATTGATAAAAATATAGTTTTATCTCGAAAAATTAAAAATATTATAATTATAAGTAATTTTAGATATTTTCTAATGTACTTTGTACTTACATAAACAGATGTATGCATTTAACTTGAACAAAATCATTTTTTTAAAACTCAACAATCGAAGTCTCCTTAGGTTCTTGTCCATTTCATATGGTATGAAGCCAATCCATGCACAAGTATTTAGTGTATTTGCCAAATAATTCCAAGTCATTTTATGAAGCATCTTGAAAATTTCAAAGACTTCAAAATATTTACAAAGTTTGAGTAACTCATTTACAAAAAATAAAACAATGATCGAAATAGCATTTCGATTTCGATGGACAATTCATGGCCAAGATCAAGATCAATAAATCGAAAGCTAATTTGAATGAAAAAAAAACCATCAAATTGATATTGATGTATGGATATGAGATATGTAATTAAAAAGGCAAAAAGTTATTAAGAATTTTTTCCAATATACTCGTATCAGTATAGTGTAGTGCAGAAGCAAGATAATTGTTATAAAAATTAAATACTTTGAGTATAAAAATATCGAGGTATTAAATAATTACCCTAATATTAAGAAAATTGGATATTTTTTATTTATGAATTATGGTACCTTACTTAAACCTACTCGTATCTACAGAATAATTTTGTAAAAGTAACTGACCTAGTATGAAATGTTTTTTCAAATAAAAAATGCATTAATCTGTAGTCCCAAGTATGTTCATGGTACATAAACATGTACCTACATAGTTGATTATTGAAGTTACAGCAGTAGGATTATGCTTTATTTTATTATACCCTACTATATCCTTACCTAGTCATATTTAACACAAAGTATAACGTTAAAGTAGGTATTTAAAGTAAAAATACATTAATTAAACATAATTCAATAAAAATTTCGAGAAAAATTTGTATAAAATAGGTAGGTACGTATAATAAACAAAATTATGCTTAGTATGTACATAATAGGATGTAGGTACATATGTATAGTAGGTATGTATGTATTGTATCAGTACCTACATACTGATAGGTAGGGTACTTTTTTGTTTTAGGAATATATTATACTAGAAATTAAGCCCGAGATAAATCTCGGGAACTCCGGGGTTATTGCAATATATGTTTTTGTAACTGTAATCCCTTCGATCCAATAAATGATATTAAAATCAAATATTGAAAAAAACCGCCAAAATCAAAAAGGCGGGTTTTTTGGTCAATCGGCGGGTCGTGAAAGACCATGGTCACGATATTTGTAATCCCCGCGGTCGAAAACCCCAAAAATTATATTTATGGTACATACTATATATGTCCTGTATTAAAACCCACACAAATATGAGAGGTTCAGGTTTATTATATAAGATTATGTGCTGTATAAAAGGGGGTTTATTATTCATTAAATTTTCAGGATTAGTATTTAGGATTGAAAGATATAGGTATAGGTATAGATATGTATTATATCCATCCAGTCTATTCTGTGCCTTCTAGATATTTATGAATCCGACCAAATAAACTATACCTACAAGCTACAGCTATATTTTTTTTCATTCATTGAAAATATCTGAATTACCTACATACAATTAGTCTTGGAGTCTTGAATGATTTGAAAAAATTCAATTTCGAAAAATCAAACAAAATAAATCACATTTACCATTTTAGTATTTAAGATTTTTTTTTATTAAAATCATATTTTTATAAAGATGTAACGACACGATCATAAAAATATATTTTTGATGAACTTATTTACAATGTAGGTTATGTAGGTATAATATACCTATATAAATATTTTATGAATTTTTATACATATACTCGTAAATGCATCTTTAAAGTTACTTTATTTTGAATTCGAATTCGAAAATATTTCTAGGTTTTTTCTCTAATGTCTTCTAGAATATGCATTGTTCAAAGTAGGCAAATATTTGTTGTGATATTTTAGTCTCAAGGGTCTATATCTTCTGTAAATTCCATATTGAGGGATATGTCTTTGAGGAATTTCTCTCAAAGGTCTGGTCAAAATCCTTAAATAATTGAACTTTTCATTGTCGAAATTAGATTTGAAATCTTCAAGTCTTTCTTCTTTAATTTCTTCAGATTTGGCATTTTCAAATATACAAATTAACAAGAAAACAGCAATCAAATCAAGTATAAACTTCATTTTCTGCATTTAAAAATATCCGGGAATTATTTTTTAAACCCAACTTTATGCTTGATTCAGCTCAGCCAATCTCTATCTTTAATTGAATATTCTCAAACGAATGTTTAACATACTCTAATAAATGTATCCATAATCGATGTAAGAAATAAACTGGTAATTTTTTGAATATTTTTTGTTTCTTTTAGGATTTATGCCTTTTTAGATAGGTCTGTCTCAAAATTTCATTGAAATTTTTGCACTCCTCTCATGAATGACCAACCAATGCAGTAATTGTAGACTTCTTATTTTAAGATAAGTAGTGATTAGTATAGTTATAAAAGGTAAATGGCAAAAATAGAAAAAGTTGAAACATTTATTGAGTTCGAAAAAATTTATAATTTTGAATATTTATACCTAATTGTTAAAATGGTCTTTTGGTACCTTTTAATGAACCTATTACTAGCTACTTTAAAATCAAACAATACCTTATAGCTGTTTTGATGCTTGCTTTTAAAACG
>JAQIXA010002098.1:0-19744 GCA_034699045.1 Nanhermannia cf. coronata Gr-Ori-00579 | reverse complement strand
TCACCATTTTGGTGGGATTATATAATTTCACCAGCTCTGGTAGTAAAAAATCATCACCAATTTTTCTCAGTGTAGTAATTATTCCATGTTCAAAACTCACAAAAATCCCTAAAAAAGAGACTATAAAATCTTTTAAAACATGTTAAAACATGTGGCCTTTACATTAGGGTTTTAAGTATAAGCCTGTTTATGTAAATATTGAATTTATTTGCAACACTTGGTTACTTTATAGAGAAGTTATACTCTGACTTAAGGGTTCATGGGTCGTCAATTCGATGACTTTTTTTCTCCCGACTTCCGGTCCTTTGCAATACAGCTAAATATGTACACGAATATTCAGAGGGGAAATGAAATTCAATTTTTTATCCAAGTAAGCTTGCTCTAATGAACAGATTTTCTGCCCTAAATTCTTGTCTGTTCTTTTATTTCACATCTTAATTGTATACCAAATTTATATTAGGTATGTAAAATAAATTATAAACTATACATATTTCTCTCAGAATATATTATTTTGATGGATATTTTAGTATTTTTTTGTATTTTAAGACCCGAAATTGTAAGACTTTTTTGGAATAAGAACAAAAATAATGGAAAAATTGTATTAAATGTAACTATATAATTACTTATAAAAGACTTGATTTTAATTTTATCCATATTTTAGTTGAATATACCCCTATATTTATGGTTTAACTTGACCTCAATGTCTAAATTTTTCAACATTTTCGCAATTTTCCTTAAGATAGACTTGTTTAATATCAAAAGTTATTAACTCAATCGCAAATTTAATAAATGTCAATAAAGATTTTGTATCATCCCTATTTTTGTGGAATTTACTCCTAAATTTTGGGTCTAACTTTAACCCAAATTTTTATCTAAACTTAAAACAACTTGGGATAATTTCATACAGATAATAGGGGTTAAGTTAGACCAAAAACATAAAGATTAAATTAAAATCAAGTCGATTAAAAGTAAATATACTTACTTTCGGCGTCTTTATAAAGTCTATTATTCCATAATTTTCTTTCTTATCTAAAAAAAAGTCTCCTTTAATGTGATTTTATACTTTAGTCTATAGATATGTCGGGTCTTAAAATACAGAAAAAATACTTAAATATCCCTCAAAATACTGAAATAGGTATATAAAAAATTCGGTATTTTTCTTAAAATAGAGCTTTCAGAAGGGGTTTCTCTAGCTCGTGCCAAACTACTTACTTCTTACTACTCATCCTCTTATATAAAATAATAGTGTAGTTAGTAAAGGTAGAAAATAAAGTAGAAAATTTATTATATTTTAAAATTTTGTAGAAAACCATAGGGTGGAAATATCGTATTGTAAAATTGTATTTTAGAGGAATCGAAGGGGAAAGCAATTGCCTTATACCTCTAGTACCTACTAGGTATGTATTAATTTATATAGGGAGTCTAGGCCTACCTGTACAAAATTTAACATGGGCTTCTTATGGGGTTATTTTTCGACTCGGTCGATGGGCACCTGCACTTTAGAATTGAGAATTAAGAAACTCGAAAAAAAACTCAAAACTTGTACTCTTCGAATGTGTTAGTTACCAAACAAACCTTGGAGCGAAAACATACACAATTTTTAAACCCTCTTACTCGTTATATACCAATACTTATTATATATTTTAAAATGTTTTTAATATTTTAAGGATTTTATGTGTGTTTCAGTGTATACTATATAGTATTTTGAAAGACTTGAAATGTTTTACAAAAATGAGAAAGGGTGAATTTCTCAGTTTTTGGATGTTACCTCGAATCCTGCTAGTTCTCACAATTTTTGTGATCGACACCAAAAGTAAGCCAAATTACAACAAAATATTTTACAAAATATTTTCGAGTTCTAATGGACTTTTGGCTGATATTTATATGAGGTTTAATTAGCAAAGGTCTAAAATCCGAATATATACTTTGTATAAACAGAGAATAGATAGGTTCGGATTTAAGGCTTTTACCTGAACAATGTTAAACCTCATATAAATGCCAGAAAGCCCATCATAACCCAAAGATATCTTTTGAATCTACGAGTATCATCAATATAGTCCAATTTTTGATATTTTTTAGAGCTTTATATGCAATTTATATTAGGTAATAGTCCTTTTCATAGGTAATAAATATATAAATTTTTGGTAAAAAAATCAAAATTTTATTATATTCTTATCACTTATCACACTTACCATAATTTACTAGTTTTTTTTGTATTGATATAATTATGATGACTTGATATTTATTATCATTTACGGTCAATTTTTATTAAGATAATTGTAATAAAACTATCATTTGATAGAGTTTTGCATTTAAAACTAGTCATAAACTCATAAAGAATCTAGCCTATAGGCTATGCAAGTTAAGCTTCAGATAAAGGCTAGAAAGCCCATTATAACCCCAAGATATCCTTTGGCTTTATATCAAATCCAGTATAGGATTTTCAATGCTGAAAAGATTTATTTAATTTCTTTATAAGCCGATTTTTTCCGCACGCGAATTTGCAATTACTTTTGCAATCCGCCCGAAACTTTTTGACAAAATAATTACAGTCTTTAAATTTAAATCCGATTTTTTTTTCATTAAAGTTTCCTACACAAATATCTTAAATTACAATTATATATGTACTTAGGTATATGTATAGTATCTATATCAGGTATATTTTTCAGATTTAAAAGTAAATTTGAGAACTTTAAATAAAGATATATGTCTGTAGAAACTGCTAATTGGACTAGACAGTTACATTTTTGTCACATGTAATAAAATTTATACATTTTTTGACAAATTTTTGCATGTATCTGTATGTGGGTTAGTCGAGTCTGTCAATATTTTGATTCTGATTTTGATATGGGTTTTATTTACAGTACTTTGTATGTAGTATGGTAATTGTCAAGTTGTGGTTTTTATGGGGTGATTCGCAAATATTTGCATTTCATATAGCCATAAAGTACCATGGTAAAAATATACTATCTAGGGGTAGATTAGGGTTAGGTCTGAAACTTTTTGAAATATTAAACGCTTTTTTTCGTATAAACCGCTTGTTATTTTGATCTGAAATATTTCTATCTATATCTGACGATATGCAAGATATTTTCAAAAAAAAATTTAGAAAAAATTAGAAAATTCAAAAAAAATTATTTAGTAAGGATATATTCAGGCCTTTACTAGTTAAACCTCATATAAAAGTCAGAAAACCTATTATAATCCCAAGATATAATTTAAAAACTTTTTCGAACTATTCCCAAACTACGCTTATATGAGTACCCTACTCGTATTTATCTTATGCTTAGACATGGCTTGTACTTGATGTATACAAATGTATTAATAATGTAATGTAATGTGGGTATGACTTGGATAATTTTTCTCAGGTATGAGTTGACAAAAAAAAATGAACAATACCATTTATTATTCACCCTTAGGCTATATAATACTGTCAAAATCGGGCTAATCTACTCCAGCCTTTTGTATGTAATTTAGAAGCCAAATTTTAATTTTATTTGATATTTTCGGGTTATAATGGACTTTCTGGCCTTTATAGGAGATTTAATATGCAAAGGCCTGATATCCTTTGTCGCATATTCTCTAATTTTGATCTTATTCCTTTATTCAACTTATATGCCTTTACTATGCTAAACCTCATATAAAGGCCTTTATTATGCTAAACCTCATATAAAGGCCTTTATTATGCTAAATCTCATATAAAGCCAAAAATCATCTTTTCAACCCAAAGATATCCTATACATTAAGTATGTATTTACAATTATAAATCCAAGATTTTGTCATTACAAATTAACATATAAGAAACGAAAGTTTTTAAATTAAAAATTGAAGCAAAAAATGTTTTTAAAATTTCTAAAAATCCGTTTTAAACAATTTTTTTAATATTAAAAACTGACTTCGAGAAGGTATATTTTTCAATAATTGAGTTGCTTTATTGAGAAATTACATTATATCTGTAAGAGCTCTAGTAAATTTTTGAAATATTTTTGGATTTAATGATAAATTTCGAGCTATTCTGATTGTTTTGAGTGATTATTTTAGCAAAATTTGAAAACTGGGTTGCGGTTAAACGGCTCGGGCGCCTTCGCCTGAAATTTAAATCTCACATTTCTTCAATTTCAAGATAACCAAAATGAGAAATGTCTTTTGCAAATATTTCATACGCCTTTTTCATTGTCATAAAATAAATCCAAATTTTATACAAAATCGTTTAGATCATCTCAAAAGCCTATGAAATCCTCGTTAATATAAAATTATATTGATCAATTAGGTATATATAAAGGTTATCTTCGAGTTATAAAGGCATTCTGGCCTTTATATTAGGTTTAACATACATGAAAGTCGAAAATATCCTTCGTTTAGTCCTTTAAAATTATGATAAAAAGGGTATATTCGGCTTTCATGATCTTTGCATGATAAACCTTGTATAAAGGCCAGAAAGCCTATTATGATTTCCTTTATTTAAAAATGCAAATTATTTGGTTTATTCTCAAAATTATCAGATATAGAACCTTCGATTCTTGATTTTGACAAAATCTGTACTTCCAATGGGTGGAAAAGATCGAAAAAGTGTTTAAAATTTGTCTTGTTTTTATAGTTTTTGAAATAGTTACTAGGTATATACAGATATAGAGGATTACTTTATTTCAGAATAATTTAAAAGGACTTAATTTATTCCCTATTTTGTTTGATTTTACCCTAAAAATTTAGACTGACTTCAACCCAGTATGTAATTTTAAAGTTTAGTTTAGGTGAGATTACACTATGATTTTTAAAATAATTTTAATTTAATTTTAATTTAATTTACCCCTGTTTGAATTTCTTACAGGGGTGGTAAATTTAGAAAAATTATAGAGGTAAATTCAACCAAAATATGAATGAAATTAAATCGGAGCCATTTAAAAATACGAGCTAAAAAAAATCCAAATTTCTCAACCCACTTATCAAAATATATATTTGAATAGATTGGGATTTTTGTGCAATTGAAACCAAACTTTAGAGCCTATACTAAAATACACTGCAGTAATAACAAACCTATTGACAAATTACATTGAAATTTAAGATTACAAAGTTAATCAAAACTTTCACAACTTTTATACATGACAATTAAAACAAGTGTAATTAAATTAGTCATAAAGTAAATAGATTCTATATAGATAGATAGATACTGATATATAAGCGGAAATGATATTTTTAAAATAAATATTATTTATTTGTCAAGTCGTAATTCGTGTTATCTCAACTATTTCCCTACTTAAAAATTACAAGTTTTTGAGAAAGTTTTGAAATCTTTTTAAAAAAATTGGCAAAATTGTGTATTTTAAGTAGTGATTTATGTACTTACAAGTATCATAATAAAGTAAGTACACAGGTACCTGCTTAATACTTGACTTACATTTTTTTGAAATTTTAAGAGATATGCTAACCAAAGATATGTAGGTAATTGAAATTCAAAATATTTTGAAAAAAAATTATAAAATTTTTGATAATTTCCTTAAGGGATATCTTCAGTTTATTTTTTAATTTTGAAATCCTGGATTATGTTTAAATAAGATAATCAAATAGACGAAAATTAGGATTTTAAATTGAATAAATCTCTGATTATTGAGTAAAAATTTTAGGTAAAAACAAGTCTGTTATAATTTTAAAAAAAGCGCTTTTACAATAGTGTACTAGGAATTATGAAAATCAGCTTTATAAAGAAATTTTCCTGTATTTGATGTGTACTTTCCCTTATTAACTTGGTTATATTTAATTTAGAATTTCAATTATTAAGCAAATATAAATTTTAGTAATTTTACACAAAATTCAAATCTCAATTTAACAATAATAATACACTAGTAGTAGTGGTTCAGAGATGTGCCAGTTATTATTTTTATTATTTTTCTCTCAAGTACTAGAATGACTTGCAATTTACTTTTTTTTCAGAAATTATTTTTCATATTTGTCCTACTATTCTGAAATGAGCAAAATAAGACAAAAAAAATGTCATACATTTCTTAATTGTTTTTGAAGAATTGTCGTTATACAACGATCCTTTAAAGCACGAATTATATACCTTATTTCAGTAATTATTTCTTAAATTTAGACATCTTATAAGTGTACAAAATTTAAAAAATCTTTTATTTGTTCAAGTAGATAAGTACAATAGAAATAAGCAAACTTAAGTCAAATTTCAAGAACTAAACTTTCACAATTAAAGTACCAAAATTGTTGTAAATTCACGAATTAGAACTTGATAAATATCTAAAAATATCATTTACACAAATATTACAAATATCTCTAAAAGAAGTATACATAAATTATTCAAAATACCTGAGTAATATACATATATTTTTATGTAAATTAATAACTTTAGAGCCCAAAGGAACTTTGGTTTTCAAGATTTTACCATATTAAAACTCATATAAAGGCCAGAAAGTCCATTATAATCCAAAGATTTATCTTGATTACATTAAAAATCATGTTTTCTAAGATTTCTAAGACTTAAAAGATACAAATTTTAGGTTCAAATAACAATTATTTAGCAAAAAAAGGGCTTCAAAACAAAAAAAAAATCCGATAATATACCCTAATCTATCCCTGTTCTTCTCCAGGACATTTTTTAAGTTCCATTCTTATACCTCTACCTTATCTATATGCATACAAATTTTAATATATCTGTATAGATTATGTACCCAAATAAGTACTTAAATTATAGAGAAATTAGACTGAAATGATAGAATTTCATATACCAATAGGTACCTAAATAATTGAATTTATAAAGAGAATAGGGATTTAATATATCAATCAAAATCACAGGATAATTAGGTCTGGTTATGTTAGGCAGAAACAGACGGATTTATGAGGCAGTAAATTTCTCAAAATTTGGATTTGCGGTTGAGCTAATTACCAGGTAATAGCTACCGATACATTATACATACTACATATATGTAGCTTAAGTATGGTATGAGTATGAGTAGGGTAATTATTCCACTACGAAGACCCACCGGTAAAAAAAACTCAAAAAATCTCATATCTCATAATTACCAGTCTTGCAGTAGTAAACTAACGGTCTACATTATATAAACTCATGTATGATAATATGCATTTTATTTCTTTATATTTTTCTATGTTTTTAATGTCTCTTTTTACCATTAGGTACTCATTTGGCATAATTTCAAATATTCAAGATTCATAACTTGATTTTTTATAATATTTATGAGAATAAAAGTAAATTTTTAGGGAAAGGATATTTTCGACTTTCAGGCCTTTGCATGTTAAACCTCATATACAGGCCATATAGCTCATTATAACCCCAAGATATCCTTTAAACTTGTTTAAGATCACAATTTATGAAAATATTTTTAGGAATCATAATGCATATTTAAGTAGAAAATTGAGTCAAAAGATATCTTTGGGTTCTTATGGACTTTCTGGCCTTTATATGAGTTTTAACATGCAAAGGCCTGAAAGCCTTTAAGATTCTTTCAAACATGTTATTCAATTAGGGGAAAGGTTATAATTTGAGCATTTGAACTCTTTTATTTTGAACAAATTATTTTTACATAAATAAAATTTTTTTCAAAATTAAGCCAAGATAGTCATTTAGAAATAATTATTGAAGTAATTGACTGTACATAAACCGCTAAAAATGAGCTAAAAAATATCAAAATCTTATGAAAAATTTGCTATTTTAAAGTTCTAATAATTGTATTTTGGACATTTGGTTTTAAAAGTTAAACAGGCTAGCAGACTTACTTGTGTAATTTTAATTTCATCCATATTTTGGTTTAATTTGCCCTTGAATTTTTGGTCTAACTTTACCCCTGCATTATAAAATATTTTTAGTTTAGATTAGGTTAGGTAGGATTAGGTTAAGAATTTTAAAAAAATTGGGGTTGATTTTATACAGAGGTAAAATTAGACCTAAAATATAAGAGTAAATTCAACCAAAATAGGGATCAGATTAAATCGAAGTCGTTATACATAAGTAGAGAGCCTTTATTGAGAAAGTTTGAGTTTTTACAATTCAACTTGAATCTTGTATAGTAGTTATAGGTAAAGTAATGTTAAGTATCTTATTATCAAAATGTAATCTAATATTTGGTGAAATTACAATTTTTACAAAAGTTTCATATTTCTTTTCAATGCACATAGACTCATATTAAATTTCAATAATTTAGCAAGAAAAACATCCGTAATATATATCTAGCATCTATAGTACTACAATATAACATAATGTAATGTAATTTGCATGCAACTTACATGCTTTTAAATGACCAGATTTCATAAAAAAAAGTGTTCAAAATCAAATTAAGAAGTTGATTGTGGACACCTGGTATGAGAATATGTTTGAATAATTGAAGTAATTATTTATTTTGTCATTTGAATTTGCCTTTTTTATTTTTTTGTCTGTCTGTTTTTTTTTTGTGTAGGTGATTCTCGATGTTTTCTTAGAGGAGGTGGAAGCTCACTACTTTACTTTGTAAGTACAAAATATTTTGAAAGAATTTTGCATGATTTTTATATAAAAACAGACATTTGGCAAAAATAATGACTTTTTCGAGATATAGAAATCTAAAGGATCTAAACTCCATATAAAGGCTATAGAAAAGCTATTATAACCCAAAGATATCCTTTCAAAATCTAAATCCTGCCTTCATTTAATATTACATAGTACTGGATATGTATAGTTAGTATCAATATTTAGTACTATATAGGATATATTCGAAATTTAGGCCTTTCCATGTTAAAACTCATATAAAGGCCATAGAAAGCCCATTATAACCCCAAATTTTTTTTAAAATAGCAAATATCCGAAACTAATGCACATATTATTGGTATAAAATACAATCAGCACTCTCTATAAGGTCACCAGCACTATAAATTTGCAAAAAATATTTGCAAAATTTATATTTTGATATAAAATGCCAAATAAAATGCCCATATTCATAGGAAAATGACTAGTTTTCTATATTCTTACCTACCAAATTTTAATTTTTTGACAAATTTTATTGATATAAATATCTCGTTTACTTGACAAATTTTTAGATAGCTCTTTATAATATAATTCTTTAATATTTTGATGATTTTGTGATAATCTGATCAGAAATCAGAATTATACTGTATTAATTTTAAGTGAAAGATATTAGAAATAAAATGTAATATGTTTTAAAATTGTAATACTTGAGATATATAGGTACTAAATTTAGTATATTGCAACTTTATATTTTGAAATATTTTATAGGTATCTGAGGATGCTCAAGTGGGGGCCAACGTGGGTAAGAAACAATAGAAAAAAATAAAATTAATTAGTTTTTTAGGTCTAAATTTATCTGTTGGTCAGCCACAGACACAAAATAGAATAAAATAAAATAAATTCGACCCACTTAACCAAATATTCGTATCGAAAGATTGAGAAATTATAACACTATTTTTATTACTATTGTAATAGCTAATTTAATCGAAATAACCATCTTGAAAGCTCTAAAATTAAAAAAAAATATCCATAATATTTCAAAAATCGGTTAATTCGTCTATCTTATTCTATTTAAAATCTAACTAATCAAAAAAGGGGTAAATCAAGCCAAAATATAGAGGAGATTAAATCGAACCCGTTTCAAAATAGTTGTTTTTGCCTAAAAAACAAGAATTTCAGGCATTGCCTCTGCCTTTAATACACTATTTATCTACCTTTCCCTTAAATAATCGTTATAGAGAGGGTTTATTTTATTATTGCTCAAAAAACGAGCTAATTTTGTGCATTTCTGGATGTCTTTTATGATATTTTTTTATATTTTTTTGCATTAATAGTCATTTAATATCTCTTGGCTTGGGTAATTGAAAATTTGATTCACTTTCGCCAGAGATTTTTTTATGGTTGGGTTTTATTATTGTAGACTATGCAGTATGACTGCATGGAGGATAATTTTAATTATCTTGACTGACCAAATTATAAATTTATGATGGTTTTATTATTTTTTATATGTACTTGCACTGTAATTTATTTTTTATAATTGAAAACAAAAACATTGGCTATTTAAACGTTGACAATTATATTTTATAAAACATGTCACAATATGCCTTTAGGCTTAAGCTTAGCTTGATTGTCCTAGGTCGACCAGAATCTCAGTTTTTTAAGCATAAACCCAAGTTACTGCATTTTATTCATATATATATATCTGAAAACCTAAAGAAAATTTAATTTTTAAACTTATAAAATCGCTTAAAATCCTTAAAAAAAAACAATTTTAAGACTATTTGAGAACTTAATATATATATATCTGGTATGTAAGTACTCAAGTCAAATTTTATAAATATTATCAGTACCCAAATTATCATTCCTTACAAAAATTTACTTTAATAGAGATCCTTAAAGCGTCTATTAAGGATTTCCATTAATTTAAAGTATTAAAATGTAAATAGGGAGTATAAAATTCCTATATAATTCTAAAAATGGTCTTAGAAATATCATAAAATATATTTAAAACAAAAATATAATATAATGGCTAGATAGGCAATTTTGAGTGGCCAAGACAAATATTTAGATACTTGTAAATCTCACGATGATTTAGAATTAGAAACGGATAAGAAAGGAAATGAGGTTTTTATTTAGGCTAAGATTTACCAAGTAAATTGAAATCACAGACCAATAATACTCAACCTCATTATATTAAATGTAAAGTTGAGATCAAAATTATCATTTTTGCCCAAAATATTTTGGACAATGTGGATAACTACTGACCTAATAGGTCAAATAACATGTTATTCTATATAGAGAAGGACATTTTTTTTGACCTTTTAAGTCAGTAGCTGTAGATATCCATATTTTCCAAAAATATTAGCTCGAAAATGTCAATTTTGTTCTCAACTTTTAACTTAGGATTGATATCGAGTAGTTTTGGTCGACGATTTCAATCTGCCTATAAGTAACTTAAGTAAATAGCTATAAAAAAAGGTAAAATATCTATAGGGTTGCTGGACATCACAGGCGATGTGTCAAGTATGCCAGGAGCAGCCCGTTCAATATCTCTGAGACTTAGCGAAGGCTCCACGGCCCCTGTGAGAATTGAACCTGGAACTAAAGTATGCGACAAAAAAACGACTCTTAAAAACGTTACTTACTCATATTTAATTGTATAGAACTTAACATTGACTCGTCGACTGGATCGAGAGGGCGTTGCAGGACCGTCTGGAGCCACTTTTACAGTTCTTTGTGATCGAGTCAACCGTGCTGGTGCAACTCAACATAACAATGAACCTGTATGGAAAATTACAATTTAAATTTTATTTGTTTAAAAGCTTTAAATAGTGTACATAATACTATGAATGTTGATAGCTTTTTAATTTTAATTTCGTTAGCATAAGTTATACTTATATTGCATTATATATCTTCACTTACTGTAATTTCAGCTAATTAGAGCCTAATTGACAACTTTCTCATAATATTTTATAAAATTTAACAATGTCTTATAGAGCATTCAAATCCCGGTCACCATTCGAGTAATTGATGTCAACGGTAATTTATGACTAAAATTTATGAAAAAAATAATGCATTCCTTTATTAGAAGGCGTAGATAAGAGATAGTTTGGATAAGCTTTTTTTAAAGAAAAAGAAAACAAGATATATTTTCAAAAGCTTTTTCAAACTATCCCTAATTTACCCCTATATAACGTAATGATATTTTACATTTAGACAATGCACCTCGATGGATTGGAGGACCATTCTCAATAAATATCTCAGAACAAAAGTAAAATTTGATATTAAAATTTATAAAGGATTTATTAGGCTTTCAGGCCTAACATTATAAAGTCCCAAAAGCATTCTAGAACCCGAAGATATACTTTAATTATGTAATTTTTTTTGCAATTTTGCGTAACAGTTTGCCAGGTTCAATGATATTATCAGGACTTAAGGCCTTAGATATGGACCAGGCAGGACCTCACTCAAATCTAGCATTCTCAGCATTGGACCCTCAAGGCAAACCATCGGTAAAAAATTTTTTTTCATAAAAAAACCACAAATTTGATGCCAAACCAGAGCCAAAATTAAACAATTAAGTATAGTTAAACCGCAAAGTATGCAAAAAACTACATTTTGAGCTTATAGTTTTTAGTAATACAGTATTATTTCTCTATAAAGACAAAAATTTCTTGATAATTGGAATCATATGATATTAAGAGCTATATTGTCTCTAAAATTATCAATTTTATCATTTTCATAAGGCCACATGTGAGATTGGTGCGGACAATTTCAGAAAATATGCAATTTTTTCTTAATTCCAAATAGACATTTGGTTACATTATAGAGAGTTTATACTGTAGAATTCAATATTCAAAATAGAAATATATTTGAATTTGAACCTATAGTTGATCTTTGCGATTCGATATTAAATTATTTTTGTAAATTTAGACAGGTTTAGACTTCCTGATTATAGTATATTACATACGTTTTAAAATATAAAAAATGCTAAAAAATTTGTAAATTTTAGAGTTTGGTCTCATTTACCGGTGGAGGACTTGAAGGCTCATTAGTACTAAATAGACCCTTAGACTTTGAATCACAACCTGAGGTAAAGTCTCAAATTTTATCAAAAATTTTCGTAATTTTGCTAAATTTTGCTTAATTTTTTCGAATTTTGTAAAATTTTGCTTGTAGTTTAATGTGACCTTAAGAGTTCAAGACCATGGATCCCCACCTCTGTATTCAGACACCATACTAAAAGTCAAGGTTAAGGATGCAGACGATCAAAAGTAATTTTTCAAATACATACCCTAATAGTTAATCAAATATCAACCAGAAAAATCGCATTTGCAGCTCCTAATAAGTCGATTTTTCCTAAAACACACTAAAATAAAGATTTATACAAAAAAAAAGTATAAATTTCTGCCCATTTAGTCAAAAAGAGCAAACATTTTGACCATTTTTTGGCAATTTTATGGTAATCAAAAATCGACGGAAAAATCGCATTTTCAGCTCCTAATAAGTCGATTTTTCTTAAAACACTGTAATATAGAAAATTAGCTAAATTTCCGTCTATTTAGGCGAAAACAGCAAAAATTAAACCATTTTTTGACATTTTTTTGCAAATTCTAGTCCACGCTTTAAATTTGTATCTTACTCTGCCCTACTACCCCCATCATCTCAGATGGTTACCGGAAGTCAACTTGTCATTGAACCTGAGCCTATTTCAGCGGTAAATTATAAAATTATTATTAAATTTTTTTAGTTATTTAGTAAATAACTGATTTTAAATTTTATTTATTCTTAGTTTGATCAAGATACAGGGATAAATGCACCTGTTATATTTTCGATGCCTGAAGGTAATTATCAAAATTATCATATTTTGATACCTATATATATTGTCATTTGCAATCTGAAGCTGGAATATGAGATCTACCTAAATCAAAAATTTTGATATAGATCATAATTTTACACTAATAGTACTAAAATTATATTATAGAGGTCGATTAGGGATAGTTGGGAAATGTTTTTTATAGATATTTTCGGCCTTTATGGCCTTTATATGAGATTACTTCATGCTAAAAGGAGCTGTTCAAAATTTAAAATTTTCCCAAACTATTCCTAATCTATCCCTATACTAAAACAGTCATTTCTGATTATTTCTAGTTGTAATTTTTATCCTCTAAACTCTTTCAAAATCAGATCTAACACTATTTAGCACTTCAAAAATCCCATTAAAACTCGTAGAAAAGAATCATAGCTAATTTGACAAGAACTCGAATTGTTGACAACTTTACTTTTTTGTCCCATTAAAGTTGTCAATGCCATGCCATTATTATCATTTTTTTTATACTTTTTGTTTTGTGACTTCAATTATTTCATTTTTCTTATTTAGCAAAAAATGAAGCTTTAAATCTTATACAAAATATTTATCCTTTTACAATATACCTAACTGTATATTACTACAATAGAGTCAAACTCCTCTATAACGGACTCTTAAAATTTTCTAATTCGACGAATTTTTTGAGAATTTCGAAATTTTAATTTTGATTTAGTAATTATAATGCAATAGTCGTATTTCTTTATAAAGTAATTTATTTTACATTATAGAGAGATTCTACTCTAGTAATATATAGTAGTTAAAATAGTGAAATGAATTTTGTGTGTCTGTTTGATTCGATTTGGAGGGATATTTGAAAAAAAAAGTTTCTTTTGTCTTTTCGATCTGCTCTCTTAATTCCTCCAAAATTAGTCACGATTCATTCGAAACGCCCATTCAAATATCACTAATACTTCCAGTATGTACTTGTAGTACATTTAATTCTTATTTGAGACTTAAAATGACAAAAAAAATGAACCACATTGAATGTCTTTTAATAAAATTTTATGTTTTTTTTTACTTCTAGGTCGACCAGAATCTCAGTTTTTTAGCATAAATGTAAGTTACTGTATTTTAAAATAAAACAATAGTTGTTCAGAAGTATGCCTAGTTTGTCGTAAAATCCTGAAATATCAAATTTTTAAAAGGATCTATTTGGCTTTTCTATAAAGGCCAGAAAGCCCATTATAACCTGAAGATATCCTTTCAAATCAGATTATTATATCTATATGTTTAGCTATGAATTTATGAAATTTTTGAAAAAAAAATCTCATTTTTGTAAAAATTTTGAAAATTTTAGCCCCGAAGTGGTGTCGTTTTGCTCAAGAAAAATATCCCAGATGATAAACTCACACAGCCGGTAACTCTAGTCCTAAAAGCTGAACAGATTGACAACCCTGATAGGTACCTTATAGTACTCTGTATAACTGAATAGTTTATGAATTTATTTAAAAATTTTTATTTTTTTTATTGAATTATAGATATGCCCTATCAACTCTATCTGTGGGTCGTAAAGGTCACCAGTCTTCACCTCTACATTTTGTTCAACCACTTTTTGAAATAAATGTTCCAGAAAATTCTCCGCCAAATACAATTCTACTTACTGCACTCACTTCAAGACCATCTGATTCTGGTCTTAAATTTTCAGTTCAAGGGTGTGTATTATTATATATAATATAAATACAGGGTGGTCCAGTGACATACAATACAGAGGATCAGAGGAGTAGTCTTTATTTGGGAATAACTCTTAAAATAAAGTTATTATTGAGAAACGATAAAAACTAGCTAAAAGTAGATTTAAGAAATTAGATTATGATACTTGAGTAGGGTATTTAAAAAAATTTAAGATATTTTAAAAATTGGTCCAAAAAAAATGAAAAAATTTTGAATTTTTTATTATAGTAACGTTTTGAATTTGGCTAAAAAATGTGAAAAGGAAAAAACATATGGTTACTTTTGCCAAAAACTTAAAATATTTTTTCAATTTTTGAGCTAATTTTTAAAATACACTCGAAATTCTTCTAAAATCTTCAAAAATTTTGCATAATACTTTCAGCAGTTTTTACCGTTTTTCTTTAAACATAATACTTTTTGAGTTATTCACATATAAAAACCGGGTCTATGGTTCTGGACCACCCTGTATAATAATATGTAAAAAAGCCTTAATTTTGAAATTTTTAAAAATTAGGGATTCTGGAGCACATTTTGGTATAGGTTCAATGGGTCAATTGATTTTAGTGAGAACTTTAGATTTCGAGACTCAACAAAAACATCTACTCAGAATTTGGGTCAACGACGGATTTCGGGTAAATAATCGTTAAGGCGGGGATATCCAAATATTCAAATTTATATTTATTCTAGAATGCTTCAACGACAGTTAATGTTAACGTTCTTAATGTGAACGATTGGGGTCCGAGATTTCGGCAATCACTCTATGAGTTCAATGTCACCTCGGAAGTTGTGGATCAGGGTGCACCACTTGGCCAAATTGAGGCAAGATTTAGTCTTTATGTACTATAAATATTAATTACCGTTATTAAACCATTAGGTAGCAGATGGTGACCTCGGAGATACTCTGACCTTAGAGATTAAAAACACTGAAGGAGTCCAGGTACCAAATTTCATAATAAAATATATTCGAAATTTAGTTCTTATAGCATGTTAAACGCTATTATAAAGGCCAAAACGCCCATTATGATCTAAAGATATCCTTTGGAAAAAAGTTGATTTTTAATTTTGTGTAAATTTTCCAGGTGGATCCTTATGGACGACTTTATATAACAAATAAGTCTATGATTAAACGAGAAATGATGTTCCTGGTGGTCGCAAAAGATGCCGGTATACCTTTTTAAATAGTATTTATTATATGGCGGCTAATTTGAATATTTGTAAAGGTGATCCACCGAGAGAAGCTTTTGTCCCGGTTGTTTTGAGACTCACTGACCTCCCAACAAATGAGGAAATTTATATGGGTGAAATTGACATGAAAATCGCCATCATTTCTGCAATTGTGATGGTCGTTTTATCACTAGGTGTTGGGACTTTGCTGTATTTTGCATATTGCAGGTATTTTATACAACCTATTTTACAGTATTATTCTTTACATAAAGACGCCGATGTTAAAGTACAATGATTCTTTATTTAAAGACACCTTGTTTTACAGTCTATTCTCTACAGAATATACAAAGGCTCCTCATTTTAAAGTCTATTCTTTATAAAGACACATATAAAGTTTATATAAAGGCGTATTTTTTACAGTGTATTCTCTATATAAAAAGACACCTTTAAGGAGAAAAAATTAAGTTTCTGGGTATATGGGATTCTATTTATTTTTAGGTTTTTCAGGTTTTTAACCTAAATTGACTTTTAAAACTTAATTTAGGTTTTTTAGGTTTTTACTACATAAAATAACTAAAATCTTGAAATTTTTCAATTTTTACGCCAATTTTTAGTAATTTGATTCTAACTACTTTGCATATTTTCCAAAACCAAATCATTTGGATCTATTTTTCAAAAAAATTTAAAACAATTTTTTCATTTTTGAGTTTGAATTACAATACTTGTACATACAAATAATTTTGAAATTTGGGCTTTAAAATTCTCAACCATGTTTTATAGCCAAAATTATTTAGTCATCTAAATCGATAGTTTTTACACCTTTTTTAAGTACCTAAACCTGAACTGGCATTTTTAATTTTTAACAACCTAAAATCTCTTACTCTTATGGAGGCATTAAGATATAAATTTTTATTTTGTATTTTTTTAGAAAAAGAAGAAAAATTGAGTCAGAAAATTACCAAAAAAGAGTCCTTGATCAACAACAAAGAAATGGTGGAAGTAACGGCCTGAGTAATAATCCCTTAGCAATTGCCTTACAAAACTCAAGTCGAGGCGGGAAAATTAAAAATTCCAAATCTTCAAACCGTTTTCTAAGCCCTAATGGAAATAATTCATTCCGTCGTTCAAATAAAATTAGAAATATGGCGCTGAATATCACGGGTCCAGCACATCTTGAGCAAAATAATTTGCCTAACAGGTTCAAATTAATTTTAAAGAATATATTCCGTTTTCAGGCCTTTACATGTTAAACCTCATATAAAGCCAAAAAGCCCATTATACCTACCCTAAATATATCTTTTGAAATCATAAAATAAACATTATTTTTGCTTTTTTTTAGAAGTTCTAATGTCTGCCTTACCCCACTTGATCCTGTGACTGTTCAAAATCCCTTAATAAATAATTCAAATAATACCGCCACAATAAGAGCCAAAAATGTGACCTGGTCTCCTAAAACCTTGGATCAAGTTGAGAATGGACCAAGAAATAATAATTTACTGTGTGGGGGTTTTGAAATTGATCCAGGTAGGTACTTATATATTATACCTAATCGTAATTTTGTAAAAATTTAAAAAATTTAAATTTCCCTCGGTAGATACGAGCGTTACACCTTTGAACGATGACTGGCAAAAAAACCGATCTGATACCCTCCAATCAAACTCATCTCTGACCGTCTATTTTTGAATATATTTACATATCATATAATATATTACTCAAATGCAATTAATATCTGTAAAAATTGTATAGTTATGTATTTCAAATGTTAATTCCATAATGAGGTATGAAATAAATTTAACAATAAAAGTATTTTGGATTATAAGAGTGCGAGCTGTGGAATCTCTTAAAAATTATTTTATAAAATATTTATAAATTTTTTTATTTCCTACTTTAATTATTAGAAATAGTTATTTTTTATATCTTAATAAATTATATTATTAACATTTGGGTAGATGCAATTTACAAATAACAAATTCAGAATTTTGAATATCCATTAAAAATAAATTTGTATTGCTCGAAAGATATCACTAAGATTTAGCCTTGGCTTGGATCCAAGTAAAAAATTTCACAAAATCTGTGGGGGATTTAAGGAATTACAATTTTTGTTCAAATTTATGAATAAAATGCATATTTTTATGAATAATAATTTATTCATATTATTAAGTACATTCATATTTAAAGAATATAGATATTCGGTTTTTAGGCTTTTACGCGTTAAATATTAAATTTCCTAAAATAAATGCCAGAAAGCCCATTTATAACCCAAAGTAATCCTTTCTGGCCATTTTATTAAACAAAAATAGATTTAAACATAAAATTGAGTTGTCATTATTTTACCCAGTTTTAAATTATTCTATTTTCAAGTTTCAATTATTTTGAAAACTTATTCCAAACTATTTTAATTGCAATTTATTCAAGTTTTACATTTAAGAATAATACATTATTGAAATGATTATTTTTGTTTTGAAATAAAGCATATATAATATATATTTGCATATAATTAAAATTAATGGTTCTTTACTTTGGTAAGGTACAAATTGTACTGATAGTTTATAATTTAGATATACATGTAAACTCTCATTATAAGGGCCGAGGGCCTCTAAGAGACTGCTGACCTTTATACCAAAGTGGATGCTATCCTTAGTACATTTTAATTTTTAAAAAAATATCATAGTTTGATACATATATGTCTGCCATTTTTTAATTACGGCATTTTTTAAATATTTGATAAATTCCAAAATCCTTTTGATTAGATAAACCAAATGAAGGAATACGTATTTCTTATAATGAAAAACAAATATCTCTAGAGCAAAAACAAAGATTAAAGTACACATAAAGAATGAATACATAATAAAAACAATAGAATTTGGTAAATTCGATTTCAAAATATTCAATTTTTTCAATGATTTATTATATTTTTTTTCCGAATTGATATTTTGCCCCAATTGATGCATCTTGTATAGAAATGCCACGAATCCATTTTCAAAAAGTCTCAAATAAGTTGAATAAAAATTATCTGAATTAAATCCAACAAATATGGCTTTCTGTACAGAGATCATGTAGACTTTTGGAATGTAGTAACATTTACATTTGTATTTACAGAAGTACTCTGCCATTCCAAGAACTCCGAGCAGTTGAGAATCTGGAAAATCTCTCGTTCCATTCAGTCCTAACATTTTTGTAAATCTAGTCAGAGTTGAACCTTGAGGATCATAGGGTTCTCTATAGATATATACTAGATTTGTCACATTGCCCCCTTTATACCCTAGCCCTCTTGCATGTTGATAAATATACTTGGTTGATTCACCTTTAAGGGAGAGTGCCCATTTAAATCCTGCGACATGTTATCAAATGGCCTTTTTGGGTGGACGGAGATTGTAAAAATTTCATTAAGCACTACACGTACACTCAAAGAAATTTAAACAGAAAATTATTACCGGCTTGGAGTAACTATATATCTTTACCAATTCGGTAATGATTACTACCAAACCGGTAATATTCATTTATCTACATTTTGGTAACAAATTTTTACAACCAAAATCAAGTAAAATTATCACCTAAATGGTAATAATTATCAAAAAATG
>JAQIXA010002097.1:0-19748 GCA_034699045.1 Nanhermannia cf. coronata Gr-Ori-00579 | reverse complement strand
ATATTTCACTTTTACAAAGGATCTTCCAATACCGACACTATATAAATAATGATCTTAACTAATATATTTTAACTAAATCTATTTTTATTGTAGGCATGAAGTATCAGCAGCTGATAAAAAGAAAAAGTATGCTCTGCTCTATATGTTTTTTGCATGGAATGCTTGCGGTTTAGTTATGTATCAAATATATAAGGGAAATGTTTATTGGGCTAAAACTGCTGGACTTATGACTGATGAAGATATCAACGTACCAGCATGTAAGAATAGAATACTTATTTACCATATCTTTAGTTAAGTTAAAATCACATACTTATTATATTTTTTTCGTTTTTGTAGCTGTTTACTACGCTAAATTGTTGAATGTCAAAAAAGCTGACGTGATAAGAGTGTCAGGATTCAGTGTTGTAAATGAACATGCAATTGAATTATTCGAAACCCCCGATGGTGAGCGTATTGTAAAGAGAATAGACAAAAATCCTAATCCTCCTAGTAATACAGATAAAGATAGTAATCAAAATAATAACGATTTAAATAATCATATTTCTGAAGAATTTTCTAATATTACTTGTAATACTAATTGTAATAATTAGTTAAAGTTAAATACTTATTTTAGTTCAAATAAAATAAATTTAGTCTTTTTAAAAAATACCTTATAAAGATTTATAATACCAAGTACCCTACATTATAAATATTTTATAAAGATCAAAAACAACATGTTGTAAGTTCATATTTCTTTATTGACTTAATAATTTTCATAAACTTTTAGATATTTCTATTTTATTCTAAAATACACATTTTAAAACTTGAACTCGTCCCTATATCATATAATAATATCAGGCTTATCAGGCTTATTTTATCCATTATTATTCTCTCAACTTTAACCTCTTTATAGATATATCTATCATTTTCTCTCGTATTTTTATAATAATACATATTATGCATTTGTCAGGCATTTTTCCAACTTTAATACATTTAATACATGTTCGTTTAAAATGTTACTTTCAATGTTAATATTTTTACAATCATTGGATGGGTTAAAGTTATTATACAATATAATCGACGATAAAACTCATTTTAAAAGTAATAGATCTAAAGTAGGTAAGGTATTTTGGTAAATATTGTATAGAAGGATATATTATAAGTAAAAATTAGGTAGGTAATATAATATTTAGTTTAGTATCTTTTTAAAAAATCAGGATAAAAAGCACAAGCACTATACTTACTATTTAGTTATTTATGAATATACATTCATTTTTAAACTATCATTTTACATTTTTATACAAAACTACAAATTATAAATATCTTTTACAATTTACATTTAGTATATATATTTATAAAATAGCTTAAATTAACTTATTAGAACTTTAGAAAAAATTATACATAAGTATTATAAAGATACTTTAATTTTTTACCTTTTTGCATGATTTCCTTACCTTAAAAAATACTTTAAAACGTTTCAAATTATACTAAAAGGTACCTATTAATTTATTTTAAGTACAATACAGATGCATATTACATAAATATAATATATGCATACATTATAATATAATATAATATGAGACAATTAAGAGATATATTTTTTAAAATCGGATAAAAAGAAAACAATTAGACAATTATTATTTATAATAATTAATTATCGTTTATCGTAGGAACCTCTCCTTAAAAATCATCCAGTTTGTTCCTCAAATAAAAGAGATCGATTATCAGATGAGTCTTTTCAACTCTTCCTATCCACTATTTATATATCTTAATTTTATTTTTTGTCATAATTATGATAATTTCCTAAATATTTAAAGTATTTTTGCTGGTAGTAATATTTATACAATGTAAATACAATTAGGTAATATAATGTAGGTAGTTATAAAAGTTATATTTCTAGATAAAGCATTTTTATAAGCAAATTTTTAAAATTTTGCATCATATTATATTCGTAATCCATATTCAATTCAATTGTAATTAGGTAGGTATCAATTATCAATCGTTCATTTTTAATGATCTGAACTGAATCTGTTAAGCTTGTAGTAAAGTAGAAACCAATTCAATTGATTTTTATGATTATGATTCAGCAATGAAATCATACATTTCTTTAATCTAGGTCCTAGGTTATTCATTTTTTTCTTAGATATAGTAAGTAGGGTACTTAGATACGGTACTATAGGGTTTTTGAAATTTTTGAAATTTTTGAAAAGTATTGCTTGCTCAGTTATACAATATTTGGCTCTATATGCCTTTCTATAATCTATTCTGGTATACCTACTAATTTTTCATTTAATTCAGTTCGGAAACCCATATTTTGGTTTCAATTAGTTGTACTCCCAAAATTGAGAGTTTTTCAAAGCTAAATTAAATGAATTTGGCTTTTAAAAACTATTTTTTAGGACTTTCTCCGACTAGAATTATTAATCAAATAGTTTACACACAATTTTTTTAATATCGGATTATTACCAAATCTAATTTTAAGCAATCAATCATCAGGCATATCATAATATAAATGATTACCTATTTTTGTGAATATGTTAGAGGTATGTAGGGTACTATGTATTATACTTTTACTCCCTAAAAAAAGAATTTTTCTTATTTCTAGAAAAAAAGTGATTTTTTTGAAAATTTGAACCTTTTTAAAGTTAAATATTTGATCAATTTTTTATACTATAGTGTATAAGTATAATCTAGATACTTATATATTATGTGACAATATACTTTTTAATTCAATTACAATTATAATACTTAAAAGGTAGGTAGCTTCTCTGATGGCTTTTGATAATATTTCATTTTCCCAATCATTTTCAGTTGACCGGAATTTGTAAAGATAAATACTTTTTTTTTTCTCTAAATATAAAGTAATTCTAAGTAATTTAAATATCTATATATCAATCATCAAGGTTTTAACTTAAAAACTACTTTAAAAAATCTTGATACTAATTAGGTGAGAGAATTCAATATGTTTATAGTAGTTAATAGGTAGACTCTTTTTAAATGTAGTGTTATATTTGCTTGAAAGTATTTATATTAAAAATGTAGGTAATTCGAGACAGCCAATACATTTCTTGAAGGTCAAGTGGTTAAGTTAATAAAATAAATCATTTTTGATGATGATTTTTTGAAACGCTGGTTGGTTGGCTGTTGCTTGTCTATCTATGTATATCAGCTCCAAGATAAAAGTATCCTAGTTGATTCATAGTCATGATCTCCAACAGAACCACCTTTTTAAATAAGAAAAAAAAAATCTGGGTTAACATATTTTTTTTGAAAACAAATTACTTAAATTGATATTTATGTGTTTTTGTATTAGGTTTAAAGGTGCGCCTAAATTTAAGGAATAATAACAGGATTAGGGTAGGAAAAAAAAGGATCTGAATCTAAATTAATTTTTTAATTACACAAATGATAAAAATTCTTATTAGTACTTACATATCTATCTAACACTAACTAAACCGATTAAAACGGATTATAAAATCGGTTCAAAAAACTACTTCAATCAAAAACTAACTATAGGTACTCCTAATATTACCTAGTAGATAGAGACTATACTTATACAGATTAGTTAGTCGATAAAAAGATAAAATACTACAATATTAGATATAGAAGGTAAGTTACCAGTTACCAGTAGGTAATATCTTGATTTCCCCATAAGACAGACAGTTAAAATTCTCATCTCATTATTATATTTGCGGGTTATTAAACAAAACAAACAAATCTTTCCACTTTGTTGGCTTAGAACAACAAGGAGACTATGTATATTTTATATTATTAATTTATTTATAGATATCTTTTATTTTCTTAAATGAAATTAAGAGGATATAAATAGAATTGAATTAAGTTGTTAAATTGCTAATATCTCATATTAATCTAATATGGAAAATACTTTACTCGGAATAAATAGATATACGGATGATACGAGGCAATTAAAAAGTAAAGAAATACCTCAGTAAAGATAATTTAGTTAGTTTTGAAAAGATTTGTCTCATAATAATAGTTACACATAAAAACCAAAATACCTTACAGAATATTTTTATTAAGTAGGTAATTGTTAAAAGTTACAAGGCAAATAAGAGAATCTTAAACTGATGGAAATCATACTTTATTGTTATAATCCATACTTATTTTATATAATATATATCATTGCGTTATTAAAATCCTACTTTACTACCTACTCCGTATATGCTCAATTTTAAAAATGAAATTTCGAAAAAATTGAAATAGAGGTATAGGAAAAGGTCATTCTATAGAAAATTATTAGAATATTTAAGATAGTTTAAATTTTATTCCTTCTATAATCTAAAAAAGGGTGAAATGAGTGTTTAGAGATCCTAGACCTAGATACCTACTCCTCTATAACGTTACCATAAAATGATAAAAGAGAAAGTTTTAAAAATAGCTAGGTAAGTTCCTATAAGATTCACATAAAAAGTAAGTAGGAATAGAAAGAAGCATTTAGGTTATTGACCTGGGACAGTACTAGTACTAGTAGTCTGACTATCAGAGATATTTTTTGACATAAATTACCTATATATAGCTTAGCTATTATGGCAAAGGTAATGAGGGTTGTTATTTCCAATGCAAAAGTACTGATTAAAAAAAATACTTGAAGTCCTTAAGTCCTTGGTATCGCATCTCTGGCCCTTGTAACCCTCCGCACATCTGAAAAAAGTAAAAATAAGAAATTAAAAATAGCATCTTGTTCAAGATTTCAAAGTCACGGACTTATCGAATTCTTTTTTTTTTGTAGAATCTCATAGTATGTACTTAGGTACTTGCAATCGCAATCTACAGTTTACCTTATAGAACCTATAATTTAAGTAGGGTACCCTACATATTAAAAGTACAATTCAATCAAGTTTTTGAGTTTCTATTTTTTTGAGAAAAAATTTGAAATTCGGAGAGATCTCAAGATTGGATTTGGTTGAACTGAACTGATTGTCGAATTGGAGAAAGTTGATATGAAAATTTATAAAATTTTAGGGTTTATAAATTAGTCTTATACATTTTTTAGTCTGGTTTTTATAATAATGTTTTAAAAGTTTAAAATCGAAAATACGAGTCAAGTAAAACTTTTCGAAAATTAAAAAAAGTTAAAAGTTAGCAAATAGTAGATATGGTAGATAGTGTATATAGGCACTTTGGAATCATGACCTTTTCTTAAAATATTTTGGCAACTTTTCTTTTCCTATACAGATAGTTAACAACTACTTACGATTAGTATTCGGATTAGTTTGCGAGATTTAATAATTAATTTACATTTAATACTCAACCTTATAAATAACTGTTATTTTTATACATAATATTATGGTTAAGAAAAGTTATTTTGAAAATTTATTGTCCCTAAACACTGTCTAGTCCTTTTCATTTTGCATCTGTCCAACGATACATGCAAATACCCTATAACCTTTCCCAAGATTTTTATTCTCACAATTTTATGTTTTTCAAAACAAATATATTTACACGTTTGTCGTCAAATCTAATCTACGATAATACCTACTTACTGACTACTACTTTTCTTTTTAAAATCTAGGTATTAAATGGGATATCATATACTTATAGCATATATCTGTACATAGGTTATTTTAAAATTTCTGGGTACTAACATTTACTGATAAATATTCAAATACCTACTGATATTATGCACAACTTGCCAAAATGTATCAAATTTTACGAGATTACCAAAAAGTGAGGAAAGCTTAAACATAAAAATGGTAATAATATTTCAAAATCCTAATAGTTTTAATGTACCAAATTACCAATGTAATGGTTTTAAAACATCTCTTTTAATTTTTTCAAGTGTTTAACGGATAGTTTAAAAACGACTTTTTTCTCTTAAAAATGTTTTATTTTATCCAAATGCTCAAGTATTTAGTACACGATATGCAATTCTATTAAATAAAGGTCGAAGACCTAATCTCAATCTTTAAAAATTATTAAAATTATTACTAGGTACTAGGTACTAGGTACTAGGTAGGTAATACAAAATAACTAAAAAAATAAGCTTCATATCACCAAAGCCTTACATTTCAGCTCATTTCTGTTCATTTTGAATTCTTTTTTCAATCGGAATAACTTTTATTAAAAACACAAATTTATGTAAAAATTTTATGAATTTTTAATTTGAAACTTTACGGATAATGACATCAATTTAAGTAATAAATATCTTTCAAATTTACCATAAAATATGAACTTTGTCCAAAACTTTATTTGAGCTTTTAGGCTATTTTTAAATTCTAAAATGCATTCTAACCTCAAAATAAGAAAGTAAGTAAGAGTAGGGAATATTTATAGTTAAATATCGTGTAAGGTCTATTGAATGTAAGGTCTTTTGATTTATATCTAAAGCTACATAAGTAGAAAAGTTACAACTTCAAGGAACACACTTGCATTTCCTTTTTCCTTGTTATTTTTCCATATGCCCAGTTCAAGTCAAAAACTCAAGTAGATATTTAGATTTTGAGTTTATTTGCTCTTGGCCTGTTTATTTCATTTCTTAAAATGATACTACTGAAGACTGAAGATGAGTACCTACTACATTAGTAGGGTAACCGGAAAGTAGTTCGATGTGCTTTAGATCGATTTACACAAGTTTGAACTTTGAAGTAACTTTACTTTGACTTTGACAAGATACTTTACCTCATTTATCTATCTCGATGTTGCTTATTATGGTCAGATCAACTTAATGTTTCATCGATTATTTTCAAATTTATGTATTTGATATCTTAATTTGAAAAATACTTCTTTTACAAGTAATGAGTGTGAATTTCGAATATGAATCAAATAAACTTAAACCGACAGATACTTTGATTTTATTAATGATATTTTTTAAATAGTTTTCTCTTTGGGAAAGCTGGAACTAGGTGTTTTCTACTATACATCGATCTATTGTTGTGTCGAAATTATTTACTCATTGAACTACTTTCCTATATTCTACTGGTAATATTACCTAGTATATTCAAAAAAATACAAGAATACTTAGGTGCATATATCTGGTACATATCTGCTCCTGTATCTTGAATCTTCAAGCCTGTACTTTGTACTTGGCGGACTTTAAAGATATTTTGTTACCACTTACCAAAGAAATAATCTTTTTGACTTAAAACCCTGTTCTGAATAAGTTTTTTTTAAAGATATAACAAACCGACCAAAACATGTGCTCTTTCTCTTTAGATTTTCAAAACTAATCTTAAGTGAGGTAGTAAATACTAAAACTATCTGTAGTAGTAGGTACGAATAACTATCTACTAGAAATTCCCTGTTCATTTCATATTACGTAAAATAAAAATGATCTGAAATGAAAACTTCACTTACTTATAAAGCTAAAGGACAAATTTACAACACAAGTTTAAATGGCAATTTTTCAACTTGCCATTTTAAAATAAGTGTAAAAGTTGTAAAATATTAAATATTACAACTACTCGTAGATATGTTTTTACTATTCTGTATTTTAGTACATATAACTATTAAACCTATTAGCTATACAAAATATGAAAAAAAAATTCAGCAATATCTACACTACACACTTAAATTTTATTAGATAGGCACTTGCAAATAAATATTACATTTAAAAATCCCTGATCTATTTATAAATAAAGTCGTATATAACATAACCTAACTGATATTATGATAAAAGAGCATTAACCCATTTCTTATATCGGTTATACCTACATATGTAATAGTAATATGTACCCTACTAATACTAATACCCGAAAATATCCCTAGATATAAAAACCCTATACGCCTCAAATCCTACGCCTCAAAATTTGCATTTCCTAACATTTCTAAAGATAAAATTTTAGTTTTACTATTAGTAGTGTAGTACCTACTAAACTTTTCAAGATTAGCTCTAGTTTATAAATAAAATCACATCTCGATTCGATTCTATATTAAATTGAATAATTTTTTATGGGTTTTGAGGATTTGATCTTCAATTTTTGCAAAAAAAATAATATCTGAAAGATTTTTAATAGTTTTTAGTACTACAGAATATATGTACCAACTACAATATTCTGCGTGCACTGTAGAGTCTAATTTGTATTAGTTATATAGGTATTAGATAAGGCTAGACATAAATGACTTATTGAATCGTTTTAAAGCTTTGAGAAATGAAATAGTTTTTTTCCTAGCTCATATGTATGTGCTTAAAAGGGATGGCGAAGAAAGGTGAGAATGACACACGACTTGACTTGAGATTTGAGACATGACTGAAATTTTTGTAAAAAATATCGAGTTGTAAACCACATTGAGAATGAGTAGATATTGTTCTATCGGGTGACTAAAGAAAATACTCGTACATACTGGTAGTAGAAAAAAACTTTTAAAAGTAAGTACTTACATTATACTTGTGCTTGTGTAAGTGTTCCTACATACTGCTACTAGGTATTACTAGTACCCTACTAGTTAGTATGTATATGTATTGACATTTGAGTATTTGTATGCAAATGTTGCCTATAAAAGTGCATAATAGTACCTAATACTGCTGAAGTACGAACGAGATCATTCGAAAGCCAAAGGAATTAGTAAAATCTTTCATGGCTTTTTTTCTAATACTGAAAACAAGATGAAATAATACTTGCATATATGTAAGAATATAATATAATATACTTGTAGTAGGAGTAGTAATAGAAGTAGGTACTTAGTACCTAAGTACTGAAGACTGAATATTATGCATAATAATAAAGTAAGTAGTAAGTATATGTACATATAGGTATAGATGCAAGTTTTTATTTTATTTTTAGTTCCTAGCAAACATCTTCCTCACTTTTCTAACTTATCTGGTACTTACACTTATCTTTCATATGTTTAATACATACAAGATACAAGTAGTACACACTTATGTCTATCCTCCGTAGTACCTACATATGTAGGGTACACTACTATAAGGTAGGTACTACTAATACTATTCTGTACTACTTAATTTACTATTTTAAAGATCCGAAATGTTAGGAAAAAGCAGAGATTTTAAGATCGTATTGTATGTACAATGTGCAAGGTACATTTAAGTATTTTTGAAAAAAAAATCTAGATTTTGTTTAGGCTAGCCTGAAAGTGAAATTTATAAAAAAAAGTCTGAATTATGAGATTTTATGAGTTGATCATAAAGTGATCGACCTTTCAAAATAATATAGGCAGGTATTGGTTGTAAATAGGTATTCTATTAAAGTATATTAAAGTTTATAAATATTTCATATTTTTCAAAATTTAATTAGGTATTTTGAGTAGAATTTCTAAATTTCAAAATCAATTTAATCATAGTAGATGAATATGACAATATAGTAAGTTACTATTAGTATGTGGTGGTGTTTTACCAGGAAGTTTTATGGTTAATAAAGGAATATATCTATAATATATCTTAAGATGTAAAATTGTGTCTAGTTTTACCATAATCGATTCTGAAGGTATAATTTTAAGAAAATAAACATTTATCGAAAACAGTTTACCTATAGGCATAGGTATGTTATATTATAGGTAAATATGTATGAGTATTAAGCATTTAATGAGAATGAGTATTTTGATACTCGTATTCTGTATGAAGTATTGAAAGGCAAATGAATAAAAGTGACCATAAATATGATCTCTTATGATTATGATCTCTAATTGTGAGACAAGTTGAAAGAAATATTTCTAACTTGAAATGGTTTTAATATGGGCAAAAATCTACAGAGCCACATTTTAAACGTTGGTACCTTATACTTGTATTCCTAAAGGTCTGTTATCTATCTTGTCTATATAAGTTCATATTTTAAGTTTAAGATACTTAAAAACTCTCTTTAAAAAAGGTTTAAATCTCAAAGTTTTTTTATTTGAAAATTTCAAATGAGGACACAAGAGTTTTGCAAACAGACGTACAGACAGACAGACAGTATGGATCCATTAATTGGCATATGTCCAAATTGAGATCTTTTTTTGAGGAACAATAATGACATGAAATGAACCGAATTTTCGAATTTTCGAATCTTTATTTTTTTAATCTAACTTTTTTGAATGGGGCTGACTGAGACAAAGCACCCAAGATATTTCTAAATCTAAAATTGTACAAATGGTATATAAGTATTGTAAGTGTAAGTACTCGTAGTATTAGTAAGTAGATAGAAATAATAGTAAAGATAAAAAAGCTTTGTTCAGTTCAAAAAAAAACAAATCTCAAGATCTTATCTAGCCATACAACAAGTTGAAGGCGGAACTTTTTCTCATTTTTTTCAAAACCAGAAATGATTAACCCATCTTTTTTTGAGGAACAACATTTACTACCACAATTCGCACAAGTACAAGACTTGTGCGAGTACAACATACTTGTTTACTAATGTTTCATTCAACTTTCTTGGGCATAGTTGAAATAATTAGAATATTATTATTAATTATAATAGTACTAGATATGTACTAGTAGTAGATAAAAATATAAACTTACTGGCAAACGTATTCACCGATCGTCTCATAGTAGCTACAGGTACCACCATTTAGACAATATGAGTCATATGGACATGCACTGGGATACAATGGCCAAAGGGTCGTTGGAGTTGTACCTGCAAAATACAAAAAAATCATTAACATTGACACTGATACAGTAAAACACTCGAAATAATCGAGAAAATTTTCAAAATTTTTTCTTAAATGGACTTTTGAAACTTGTGTCATTAGAATAGCTAATAGCATATTGGAAAATCGATTTCGATCAAGATTATGAGAATTATCAAATTAGACGACTTGAAATATATTTTGAAATTAAAAATTGTATACATTTTAACTGAGGTAGGTAATTGTAATTTTTGAGCTTATGGATTTCATTAAAGACATTCTCATAGTATTGCGATTTTTGATTTAATTTAAATCCTTTTTATTATTTACATGTATACCTACATTTGATAATATTTGATATATAACATAGATTAGACGAATTAACCGAGAAACTTACCGACTTTAATAGGGATCTTATCTTTCGAGGTTGTAATTTGATGACTTATTAAGGGTCTTTTTGGTAATGTGACTTTGATAATGGCATGTGCTATTATAAAGAAGAATAATTAATTAATTTTTGCAAAATCTAGTATAATACCCTACTATTAGTATAGTTATACTCACCTGATCCGAATACATTCATAGCTTCACATTTGTATAATCCTACATCAGCTTCACTTGGATTTCTTATAACAAGTATAGACTGTCTCCTGTAAATTGAGAAATGCAAAAATATAAACTAGATTAATGATTTCATTGAACTTCTTTAAAGTCTATTAAAGTCCATTTAAAATTAATTTGTTTACAAAGTATCTACTAATACTATCTACTACTAGTATTATTAGGCATGTAATAGTCTCAAAAAAATCTCAAAAAATGTAATTGGATTCGAATCTGCGCTTCTGTTTTCTCCACGACTTAAATAATGTGTCACTTTAATTACTCATATGCATAAAATATATCTATTTAGCTATAATATGTTCAATATACTAGACTGGTAGTTTATATTTTATATAGCGGTTTTACTTTCTGAAGAAAAAAAAAGATTTAGAATTCAGATTAGATGCCACTTGATACATTATAAAAGTCTAAAAAAATAGTTAAAACCATCACAAATTCTAACTACTTGCTAACTAAAAGGATATATTTTCCTAAAATATTGTCCCTGAGAGCTTCAAAAAGTACCTAAATTTTTTTTAAAACCTCAAAAAAGACAAAAATTTGGAAGGTTTAAAAAGTCTTTTACTTTACTCGTAATAGTTCCTTAAAATTTCCAAATCACAATTAATATTAAAAATCAAAATATGAACAAAATAGGTCAAAAATTAAGTAGGGTACTATGAATAATATTAAAGCCATTTGATATAGATTCAAAATTCCATTTACTGATAATTAGGTAGATTTTCTATAAGTATTATAATTTATATTTCAAAAAATTTTAAATTCCTTTTTGCCTACCAATATTCAAAGAATGCGAGCTAATAACTATCGTAAGTAATAAGTACAACTTCATATGCAGGTTTCTACTACGTATAGCTAGTACATAGATATAGTTGAAATCTATATGTATCGAAATATTGTGTTTATTTTTGGCAATGCATCGTAAATGCAAATGCATTTGTTTAAAATTCTTGATACTTTGGAGAAAAAAAAGTAGGTACCTATAACTATCTGTAACTTTTGCTTTTTGGTTTTTGCTTTGCACATGTTTTTCTCAATCTGACTGTGGATAAGAGTTAAAAATTTAAAATGAGCAAAGAAAACAGTGGCTTGTGTGACTTAATTTATTTACTTACTTGTATTCATTTAAAAGTATATTTATTTATTCCAGATACTACTACTTATGCCTATGTACCTACCTAGTAATAGTACTACATACTATGGTACTATTACCTATTTCCAAAATAGATAGAATAATACTTAAGTACCTACTAGAGTAATAATAATATATGCAAAATGCACAAGTTTTTTGTTTCAGACTTCAGATCATCGACTTACTCTAAATATTAGTTCATTTAAATGCTAAAATATAAATATGTAATAGTATCAGTAGGTACTTAGCAATATAAACCATACTTAAAGTATATTTGTATGTAAAATAAGTTCATAATAATAATAATGTGGAATAAGTGTGGCTGTTAATTTTTCGAAAGACCAATATTTTGATAAAATATTGTAAATTTTCGACACTTTTCCTATCCCTACGATCTATCTATTTATCTACTAACTTTGTTGATGGTTTCTGGTTGATTTCATCAATTTGATTTATCACTACCAGTACCCTGAGCCAGTCGACTGTCTCAAAACTCCAAGTCTTTTTTTAAAAGTTCCCGACTTTCGGCTTATTATTTATATTATAAAGTTAGGATTCATCGTATATTAACTATAGATGATTAGCATTAGCAATGCAAGTAGTTACTGGTATTTTTTCAAATTTTTTGTTTGCAAATTGCCAAAATTAGAACCTGTTCCCCTGATTTTTTCTATTTTTTTGATGATCTTTCAAGCCTTGCTCCAGAGAAATTCGAGTCAAAATTGCTTGGAAAATCCAAAAGTTTGTTTTCTGTAAATATTCAAAAACGTCTAAACCGAGACTTGAGAGCTCAATAAAGATAATCTTCTAGCAAAGTCCTAGCTACAGCATAAGATAGGCAAACTACGATTTGCTCATGTACTAGTCTAGTGAGATACTTACTAACATTATATTGTGTACCAACATTACATAAGTGATATTTGAGTGTAAGTTATAAGTTTATAAGGAATAAATGGTGAGTTTCACTCGTCAAGAAACTTGTGGCTTTTTCTCAAACCACCGTTTATCTAACCTATTTTTCTACGAAAGCCTGCATTTTGTTCACAAAGTATCAATCTTTGGTTAAAAGTTCAAATCTTTATACAATTCGAGTCGAGAGTAGTTGTAGAATAAGATTAAGTAGGCAAGAAGTTGATACAATATTTACTTACATTAACTGGAGTATTGTAAAGATTCATAACAAAAGCAAAGATATACATGCCTTACAAATATTTCGTTAAAAATCACATCACCTACCTATATATCTATTTTGTACTCAACAAGTGAGTAGAATTTATAAAATAGGTACTTAAGGTACACATCTTTTTATTTTTAAGTAGTACTACTTGCATTCAGTATTATTCAAAAACTCATTTGATAATCTATTTTCTAATCTGAAATCTGGTTTTTGAGAAAAAATATGATTTTGAAATTATATCCTACAAAAAAACTATATTTTGAACTACATTTTTTGTGATGAATTTGAGAAATAGATAATAATAATATCTAGAATTTTCTTACTTACAAGACCCTTTGCTTGTTCGAGTAAAAAAGTTAACTGGATAGTACTTACTACAACTATTACTACTATTACTAACTGCTACAGATACTACTGATAGTAATTGTTTGTTTATAAAAATTTACTAACTTCTCTGCTGTTATATAATAATAGTAATAGAGGATTGTAAGTGAATTGTATGCCAATATTCGTAAAGTTCCGTAAAGGCAAAAAACCTTTGGGTAATCTGTTTTTCTTATTGCGGTAATCTCATTTTAAATGAATCTCTAAAACTCAAACTCATATATTCATATTATTAAGGAACACTTTCCCTTACACTTTTTTTTCTAAAATTACCTTTGTAACACTTTTAAACTTTCATCGTGAGCAATAATAACAATCTATTTAATCAACAAATAATAAGAAACATTATGCAATATCTGTACTACTGATACTTATAAGTATCCTACTGATAGGTTGTAAAAGTATTCACTTGTGTATTTTAAAGCTCATTTTAGGCCCAAAATATGGCATAAATAAGACAGTTACTCTCGTTTTCTAGAAAATTATGAGCACTAAATAATATTAAAAATTCAATTTCGAATGATCTATGGATTCTTAACAAAGCTCAAATTGATCTAAACTTACAAAAATATTGTAAGTATACTCGTAGGTACAAAGGTTACAAAGTTTCCAAATTTGAAATTTAGATGCGTTTACAGCCTTCAAAAATGTACAAATAAAAGTTCTAAAGACAAAATTTCCAAATTGGATTTGAAGATCAAATAAATTCATTGTTTTCCCCCCAATATACCCATTTTCCTTATTTAATCATTTCAAATTTTAAATACAAACATATAAAGGACACAAGTTAAAATGCCTACTTAAGATTAAGCTCAGTTATGAAGTTTTGAAAATGCTGCAATATATATAAATATAGCTGTCTTTTTTTTAAAACTAAATATACTACTGGTACTCGACATAATATATCATTTCTTCGAGTCTCAAGTATTAGTAGCTCTCCAGATAAGTTCTAGACACTCTTGTAATAAATTATATTTCACAGAGATTACTAACCTTTTAACTCTGAGACGGTATTGGCGTGTGTCTGAAATGTTGACAGGTTTTGCATCTTTGTTGTCATATTTGTACCAGGTCATGATAGGGAGAGGGTTTCCTTTAACAAAATAGAGAAAAAAATTACCAAAAATCCTGATTTAAAAGTAGATATCACATAAAAGTAAATTCAATTTTAATACTTAAAAAAAGCTCAATTTAAAGTTTCCAATTGCTATGTATTTACTAGCCTATGGCCTATTGTAGGCAATTTTAAATAATTTCATGTTTGAATACCATTATATTTTATACCTGTTAAAATTCTAAATTTTAAATAAATTTTAAGTTTAGTGAATGCGATGCATCTTTTAAACAAATATTTTAAGGTCAAATTGAAAATTTTTAAACAAAATTTCCAGTTTGTTTTGTATAATCGAGTCGACTAATAATATATTCGTAAATGTAATTCTAAAAATCTTGAAATTTTTCGATTCTATTAAAACAAAAAAAGTATTCCTATATAAGTATGGGTAGTTTACTTGTAGCACTATTAAAATAGCTGTAAAATAGCTCTACAAATTCTGATTAAAGAATTGAAAAAATTAAGTTTTTTTTGAGAGTTTATATTAATTTACCTGTCCTCAGACGACATTGGATCCTCAGCCTTTTCTTGGGTTTCAGCACCAACTCTTTCGGGGCTCTGAGACTGGGAGCCTGTCCTGTAGAATAAAAAAATCAATAAATTTTAATACATACAAATTCCATTTGTTTTATTAAATAAATTAATCTTTAAAGAATTTTGCTCTCAATAAGTCAAAAGTATCTTGAATTTATGCTTAGGTAACTACCATACTAACCTATGTATCAATATTATCTATTTTATTGCAAACTAAGACTACATGCCACTAATATTGAACTAACTTGAAAGATTTTTGAATAATTTTTAGGGCAAGTAGTAGTGTAGTAAATCGATTTTCAAATTGTGATTTTGATATTTTAATACCTATATAGATATCTAGGCAGGTAGTCAAAATGATAATTCTAGTATCAATATCCAAAGGAAATTTTGGCATTAGACTTTACTTGGACATTTAATATAGGTAGGGTATACCTATAACTAAGGATAAATCTAAGTCATTTTTAAGTTTGTAGCTTGAAGTTCAATGATTTCCACGAGGTTCAATGTAAATTTTTTATTCACTTTAATATTCATTTATTTATGTGAGAAAAGTCGGGGAAAGTGTTGAAATCCAGTGTTGAAATTTATAAGAAAGTTGTATCTTATAAATGTACTATGGGATAACATAATATGTACAGGGAGTAGGTAGGTGAAGAAAGAGATATCGGATATCAAAAAAATAAATAAATTCTTCCCGAGGTATCTATCTGTGTACATGATCGATCTGACCGAGGCTAGACTTTTTATCAAGTTCAATGACCGATTCTCATACTTTTAGCACTAAAAATCCTTATACAAATTTTCATAATATTTTTTAAACTAAATTTATCTGCTCAAAAACTCGATATATGATATATCTGTAATTGCTATACCCTAAAGATTTGATACCAATAAGCCAAAAATTAAAGCACATCAGAGTAAAATCTTTTGTCAATCGATAGTTTAGGATATTTTTTCAACTTTTAAATTATCAAAAATGATCACAAGATCTCACAGGTTACATCATAACTTCAGAAACTTTTGATATTTGTTTAGATTTAGATAGATCTGTAGCTGTAGTGTAATTTTTCAAGTTCAAAAATAGTTTTAAACCTCAAGACAATTGTGAGAAGTAGGTGTTAAATGCAATATCCGCTTTTTATTTTCAGTCTCATTTCATCAGACATCATGTCTTGTAAAATAAAAATAAAATACACAATGAAGTAATCAGAATAAGTTTGAATGATCTCAAAATAGATTTTTGCATCTCAATGAGTGGAAACAAATGTTTGAAAAATTTGTGTTTGTATGAGTTCTTGATTCGATTGTCAGAAAGGACTAGTAGGTAGAGTACCCTACTATTACTAGTAAATACATATAGGTAGATACTGATATAGAGTTGCCAAAATATTGAGTCAAAAATGTAATCTATGAAAGATGAGATCATTTTACATCTTTTTGACGGCAGTTATTGAAGTTTTGAATGGAAATTGCTTCGCATACATGTAGGTATGTACATAAGCGATACTTACAATACTGATCAAAGTGTAGGTGTAGGTATATGTATTTGAAAAATTATTTATAAACCACCTGTCCCTCTAATCTAAATCCAACTAAATATTTAATACTCTATTTAGAATTCTCACTCGTAAGCATACTGTAAGGCACTTGGATATGCAATTCAGGATTAAGAATTAAATTCAAAACAGAACTGAAACCTAAACCTAAACCTCAGCAGCTTTCAATCCTCCAGGTGTGTTTCAGAAATTATTATTTTTTTTCTCAAGAAAAGTAGAAAAAGTCGGACATATTCACGATTAACACGATTGCTACAGTAAGTACCTACTACAGATACAAAGTAAGTACATAGTACAGAATACTACTAACTAGTACTGCTATTTAAAATACAAATATTATATTAGTGTAGTAAGTATTATAAAAGTGATCGGGAAAGTCAAAAGGATTTCGAAGGCTTTTGTCCCGAAAAAAAAATTCTCAAGTTTGAACTTTTTCAAGGGATAATCTGGTATAAGGTAAGGCTGGCATGCCTGAGCATTAATGAATTTATGGTAATCTCAAAATTTAAAATTTAACTTGTTACTTTTCCTATATAGATACTTCATGTATGTACCTACATACTTATCCAAGTATGTATGTAAACTTACCAACATCTCTTGACCACACTCAACTATACTATCTAATAGTGGGTACTATACTGAAGTATAAGACCTTTATTATTATGCTTTAAATATGTCTAAATCGGATTTCTTTTGACAAATAAATCTTAAATCCCTGACATTTTATGTCCCTTTATTTACCACCTTCTTCACACTCAAAAATACCAATAATGATTAGCTACAATAAAGCTCAAAGTCCTACACATAAATACATAAATACACAAAATATACTCGTACTTACCTACTATAACTATACTTAATTATCAGTAGATATATCTATATGTATGTAGTACCTATAATAAATCCTCAAAGTCTCTCAAAAAGTAAATTCCAAAAAAATAAAATAAATTCTCATGATTTGTGACCACCCTGCTTTCCTCAATACCAATAGACGAATACCAATAGACCAATACCTTTATCAATATGTATCTGTACAATAGGTATGCAGGTACCTACCTTTCTTTTCCCAGTTAAAAAAAACATTGTACCAAATTCTAATAATTTCCAAAAAAACGACCCTTATTACGGCTTTAATTGACTACTTAAAAAATGTAAAAAGGACATTTCATTTTTTAGCCCTAATGCTAATAAGTAATAAGAATAAGACATGTACTAGTAGATACTACTGTAGTACTGATAGGGTAAAAAAGTTAATCTCTACAAGTCCTTATGACCTTTAAATCAGAGCTTTTGTCCTACAAGAAAGAAATTAAGCTTAACTACCCTGTGTAGCAACTTTGTATTAGTAGAGGAACTGCAGGTAGGTATTATAAATCTTGACATTTGAAATAAATGTTGAGCATTGTTTATTTTGTAGGTTTGAAGCCGCTTATTAAAACTATTAATAGTTCATTAACAATACACCTACACATAGACATAAATATCATAAAAAATATATTTATTTATATGAATCAAGATTGAAAATCGTGATTAGACATGTTTTAGACTAATAAACATACATAGGTACATAGGTTAGGTATGGTATGTAAATGTTGGCCAATTAGCTCGTTTTTTTAATGAATGTTGCGTGTATTCATTCAGATTTTATATTTTTAGCATTTAATTACCGGTTGCGAACATTTATCCCAAGTTATTTTTAACAATTTTTTGGAATAAAAAATTATAAATTTGTAGATTTTTATCTAGGTACATACATATTGCTATTAGATATTATGTGAGCGAGGTCAGGAGTCAGGACTAGGACTTTGTGATTTATATTACTGAATTACTGATACAAGTTAAATTAACTAAATGTACTAGTACTAGTTATAGTTATAGGGAATTAAATGGGATATTTAGGTGTTTTTGACGTTTCAAATGTAATGTTTGGAATTACAGTTTTTGTGGGGGTGTTTGGGGGTGATCGGGCAGTAGATTTTATGATTATTTATTTGTCTTTGAATTGAAGCCGAATGTAATTGAAAGTTGAAAGTCTGACTTTGAGTGGGCTGACTAATGCCTTTGATACTATATAGGTACTTTATATAGTACCCTACTGATAGTATTTTATAGAATCTATAAGATTAGATAGATTTATTTCTAATGAAAATAATTAGAGATGCTAGACTTGAAGTTCTAGATTCTAAGAAATATTTTAGGTCCTTCTATTCGTAAAAAGTCCTCAAGTTCTAAGAATTTTAAGGTTCTCAATTATTTAAAATTTCAATTCAAGTACCTTGCATATTTGTATTTCAATCTCTCAAGTGAAAGCTAGAAAATTTAATTAATTCAACTATCGAATGAAGTGAAATCATATCCTTATATTGACAAATAATAAGTTACCTACATGTTGTAGTATCTATAAGTATTATATACTTACTTTTATTCAAAAAATGTTTCAAAATATGGCGTATTAGGATATAATACAAGAAAAAAGATTTGCAATATGTTAAAAAATTGTAAGATTTTTGAAAACCATTCAATTTAGAAGGATTTAGAAAAAATATTTTCAAAAAAATCAAGTGTACCGTGTACACTACAAGTAAAGTAAACCAAATCTCTTGTAAAAACAAGTGATGTGAAATGTAATTATCTATTGATAGTATCTATATAGCAGTGGCGGGCACAGACATTTTTTTCATTTAAGCTAAATTAACATATTGTTAAGGTCCAGGTTAAAGGTCATTTTTA
>JAQIXA010002096.1:0-19755 GCA_034699045.1 Nanhermannia cf. coronata Gr-Ori-00579 | reverse complement strand
CTGTATTAATTTTCTAGAAGTTGTCCAAATTTTTACTTAAATAAACCTATTCGTTTAAATTAATTAACTAATTTTGTCAAAAGTTACCACACTCAGACCTCATTCCCCCTACCTAGGTATATAGGTAATCAAGTTTTTATAGATACCTAAAGTAGTTAAAAAATTATTAAAAATTTATTGTCAGAGTCTCAAATCAAAAATTGCCTTTAAGCTTTAAAGACACAGATTACAATTTACATATCGGTATATCAGTAAAGTAGAATTTGGTTTAAAGTTAAAGTAAGACATGTAAAGCATGTCATAAAAGAATTTCTGTAGTAAAAGTTATAGGTAGGTATATCATTAATCATTAATTATAGATACGTAAGTAGGTACTTATACATACCTTTACCTACTTACTTACTTATTATAATTGCGTATCATTTTATACAAAATCAAGGTTTTTTCCAAAAAAATTACTTGAAAATCTCTTTATCTCTACCTTATATAAGAGCTTTCATATATTCATTTCTCGTCTTTCTAAACATTTGCCCCATATTTGAACTTTTTTGTTCTTTTTTCAAAGGATCGTATTTGGTGCTCAACAAGCTTGGTCGAAATAATGGATATTTTTCCGAATAATTTAACTTCGTCCCCTGAAGTGTCCAGTGACGAAGGGCTTGATAATTCAACAAATAATTTTTCATACAAAACCTCGGTGATATTTAACGATATGGTAAGTTGTGATGTGATTATAAAATTTTATAGAAATCTAAAAATAAGTTTTTTCTATAGGTTCACCCACATTTAGAACTTCCTACTTTGTGCTATAAGATAATTAATACGAAGCAATTCCAAAGACTTCGAAATTTGAAGCAATTGGGGTAAACTAAAAATTGTACCTAAATTACGAATTCTCGTTTATTACAGTCAACAGTAGTATAACAAGTTTATAGTTATAATAATTATTCTCAATTTCTGATTTTTTGCAGGTTATGCTATTCAGTTTACCCATCAGCATCTCATAATAGATTCGAACATTGCCTTGGGTAAGTTTTTTAAAAATTTAAGCGTAGATAGATTATCAGTATCAGTATTCATATGCTAAATTTAATTTTCCTTAATTTTACTATCTAATAACTAGCTCAATTCAATATGCAAATTAAGCAAAAAGTGATATGATGTAGTGATTAATGATAATATGATAAATTATGTAAATATACAGTAGATAGTTAATAGGTAGTAGATAAAAATACAGATATATATTCTTTTATTTCAAGGATATTTGCATAAAAATGAGGATAATATGAGAAATATGTATGTAGGATTTACAAATACAGTAAACAATTTCTTTAAAATTGTCATTTTCTGAACTTTATTTTCTTTTAGGACTGCATATCTTGCTGGAAAATACGCAAAATATCTACAGAAGAATCAACCAGAATTGGGGATTACTGAAAAAGACATCCTTTGTGTCCAACTTGCGGGTCTTTTACACGATCTTGGCCATGGACCATTTTCTCATACATTTGAACAATTCATGGAACACTACGAACACACTTATTCGGTATAGTAGCTTCCTTTATACATATATGTATTATGTATCAGTAAATATAGGTGCATAATTAAATTTGATTTGGCTAATTATTTTTTAGCACGAGAAAATGTCTCTGGACCTGATTGACTATCTAATTAAGGACAATAATTTATGGGAATTTTTTGAAGCCGAAAATATTGAACCAATTGATTTAATATTTATCAAAGAAGCTATTCTGGGACACCCAATTGATTCTGAGGATTTTCTTGGAAGAGATGCGGATAAATATTTCTTATATCAGGTAAGATTATAAAAAAATTTAATAGAAAAAAATACCTACATGTTTTTTTAAAAAATAATTAATAGATTGTTTCCAATGATGAGACAAAAATCGACGTGGATAAATTCGACTATATGTTAAGAGATTGTAAAATGCTTTCATTACAAAATGCCTTTGACTATGAGAGATTGATTGATAATAGTCGTGTATTTCCCGTCGAAGACAAGAATGGAAAAATACTCAAAAAAATCGTCTATAGAAAGAAAATTGTGGATAATCTGAAAGAATTGTTCATTGCAAGGTCAAGATTACATACAATTGCGTATCAACATCGTGTTACGAGGATTATTGAAAGGATGTAAGTCTTTTATTTTAACTAATTTGATTCGTTTGTATATTTTTAAAATGTAAAAATACAATTTCTTTTTGCTGGTTACAGTAATTAATTTTTTTTATCTTAAAGGGTTGTCGAAGGCTTGATTGAAGCTAATTTGCATTTTGAGATTTTTGGAGATAATGGGTATGTTTTTGATATAATTTTAGATAAGCCAAGTATTCATAACATTCTGTCATTTGAATATCTGTTTTCTTAATTTTTTGAAATTTTTAGGGAAAAATGGACTATAGCTACTGTTCATAAAGACGTGACTGCTTTCATGAAGGTATGGTAATATTTTGTAATTAAGCTCAGGAAAGCCTTTTATTGACAAAAAATTAAAATCTGGTTTTCAGTGATTAACCAAAAGAATATAACAATATTACGACCATATAATCTTAAACGATAAATTTTAGAAATTTTTGTAATTTTATTTTTATTTTGATAGTTAACTGATTCAATTTTCGAATCAATCCTTTATTTCGGAACTGGTGGAGAAAAGGCTCAAAAGATATTTACAAAAATCGTCAACAGGGAATTGTATAAGCATGTTGGCTACTTGACGATAAAACCAGAGGTAATGTATATAAATTACCTAGTTTTTAATAGAATATCAATTTTGATGAATATCTTTGAATATTTTTAGGGTGATATGCTGAATGAATTGTTAAAAATTGATCCCAATATTACTCTGGTCGAGACAAAGATTAATTATGGAAAAGGACCAGAAGGAAACCCATTGAACAATGTATTATTTTTTGAAAAATCTCGACCTAATCATGTTTTCCATCTTGAATTTCCACCACCACCTGCAGAATCAAAATGCTACATTGTTTTAAAATCTCCTGTTGAAACAAGCGCGACAAAAATTATTGAACCTCAACTTGAATTGAAAAGCACCACAAAGAAAATTCAACTTTGGGCTAAAACAAATAATCTTACACTTCAATCTGAATAATTTAAATCATTTTCTTTGGTACTAATTACTAGCCTTAACCTAATTAAAGTTACTTTATAATCACTGTGATTTTACAAATTACACAAGAGTTAATCATTTTTTAGTATACTTGTATAAGCACTAGTAGGTTAAAGATTAAAGATACAAAACATGTAACTAAATTAATTAATTATATTCTATAAATTAGAGACCTTTATGCTGGACATATATATGACAATTAATTCTATCGATACTTTACTTATATACCTAAGTATTAAATCGTAACTTTACCTTAAGTACACTAATTAATTAAAACTATAGCTTGATAATTTACGAGTGATCTAATTTATAAGAATTTAATCTATCGTTAAGAAAACGTATTTACTTACTGTACATATTTTTAATACTTACCTAATATTAATGAACATTTCAATGGGTACTTACTTATGAATGATAAAGGTACTTAAAATATAAGTACCCTATAATTAAATAAAAGTTAGAAAAGTTAGAAAAATAAGAAAAATATGGAAATCTTTTGTAAAATATGTTTATATTCGCACCTTAATAAATTGAATAAATTATGAATCAATTTACTTATTAATTAGCTAATCTAATCTCTCTAATATTTGGGAAAATAATCAAAAATAATTTAGAAAATTAGTCCCAAATTCGAGTAAATATCAAATTTTTGTCAAATTTTTGTTTCAATTTAAAATAAAGTGGGCTTATTTGAGCAAATTATTTTAATGATATATAGTTTAGATTTAGCTGGTGTATATGAGACTTAAAAAAACAATTTATCTAATCTGAAACAAAATTATTGTTTTCTATTTTACTATTAGTTAATTTCTATTACGTACTTTTTAGCATATTTTGATTAATCCTAAGTTGAATAAGTTTAATCTTCCTGCAATACCTTACTAATATCAGTATTAAGGTTATTAGAAAGATTTATTTTATTTTATGCAAAATATCTAGGGAATTGATCTCATATAGGAGGCAGATTTGCTAAATACATATCTACTTAAGTAGGTATGCAAAATACTAGTAGTGTAGTTCAAAAAACAAAATTAATTTGCATTTTAAGGCCTACAAGAGAGATACTTATGTAGGTATATAATAATATTAGATTACATATACTGATTCGAGTATGTTTTTATAATAAAATACCTAATTAGAATGATTTTACGAGCATCTGTCCAATTTGGAAAAAGTATTAGTGCCCTATTGGTTTAAGTACCTTTAAATTAGTTTTTTAATTAAAGTGTTAGTTTAATTTATCTCATATAGGTAGTCATTTATTTATTCAAGCATTTGCAAATATCAGTATTATTTTTCGAATCGATTATTTGTACATTATTTTCATGAAAAGTATTAAGTAGGTCTTAGGTCAGTGTTTGTACAAAAACTTATAGAATTATCCTAGTAACCTACACTAGACATATGTATAAGGTTTAGATAACTTTTTATTAAAAATATCTTTTTTGTAATAAAAATGTAATTTCCACTTATCCATGAGCTTAAGCCATGTGAGATTCCAATTTTTGAGATTTTTCAGCTTTACCATCATCTCCAAATTCAAGTAAGCTCTGAAGTCTCATTTTATCTCGGATGATACCATAAAGCCATTTGGTTTGAAATGGGACTTGACCTGGTACTATGGGAAATCTCGTAGCCTCCAAAACATAGTAAACCTATAGTAGTAAGTATATTGTAATATTACAAATGATAAAGATAAAAAATAAAAGATCAAATGGTAATATTTCAAATGTGCAATCTGCAATAATAGCAAATAATCCTAACTCAAGGTTAGTAGGCTACTTCTACTTACTACAGATATAACATTTTTAATATTATTAAAGTCTCAAATCTCAAGACTGAACTTTCTAGAACATTGTCAGTATACTATATCTACTGATAAAAAAGAGATACACAAATGGACATGTGTGTCCGTCAAAAAATTACATTTTGATATGAAAATTTTGGAAATCATATTTAGGTGTTTAAAGACTTATTGGTGAAATCTTTTAGATTTCGAAATTTTTCGAATTCGAATGGCTTATTAAAATCGAAATCAAAATTTCAGAAAATTCCGGATATTTTCAGAAATGATTTCGTGATGTCTACAACTTTTTTTCTGAGATTCGATCCTTTTACAAGTTCTGTTTCTTTAACTTGATCATAAATATTTTTTCTCTCTCTCTATCTATACATATCATATCTCTAACATAGAATTCCAAATTCAGAATCAGAAGATTCTGAAAAGCTGTACAAATTCAAAGTGCTAAAGCACAGAAAAAGAACTTTTTTCAATACGAGTATCTTAGGCCTTTTGTAAGTAGTAGGTACTTGAATTTGGCATTTTGAATTTGATTAAATTGAAAATTGAAACATTTTCATGCTCAAATGCATACAATAATACCATTACCATTATTTTTTATTTTATCCTTATTTCATAAACTCATAATGGATCGTTTTTTTACCAAAAAGTGATCCACTTTTTTATACTTGTAAGAATTTTAGAACTTTTATAGTAAGTACTACCTAACCTAAGGTCTAGATCTTTATAGAGAAAGTTTTTTGTCTCAACTTCGACTCATTTTTCAAACTCAACACCAAAAACTAACCAATTCATAATCCTTTAGAAATATCTATATCTTAAATCCTACTACTTACACTATCAGTAGGGTACTACCATGTTATTGGCCACTTAATACTTATTGCATTTCAAAGATTTTCAAATACTAAGCTCTAATCTAATGTATGAAGTTTTTTTAGTATAAATAAAGTACCTAAGTTCTTAGAAAATCGGAATTCTAGGCATTTTAATTAAAATTCTTAGCTTTAAGGCTTTATTATGGTACCTACTGGATTTATGTAGCAAATACCCTACCTATTAGCTTAAAAAATTTTGAATTTCTCCATTCTCTATAAAGTACCTACCTAAAATCTAAAAATCTAGCTGAAATCTCAAATCGAAGGACTTACAAAAGTAAAGGTTTATAAATGACTAAAATTTGCAATAGATTTTTTAACTTACTTTGACAGAATCACCTCGATCAGCAAAATGATTAATTTCAAAGACCCAAAAAGTTGAAGCAGTCGCTGCTGGAACCGGCATGTCTTGATTAGGCATTCCAAATTTTGCCTAAATTAAAATAAAAAAAAAATTAAAGCAATTAAAGTAGCTACATAACTATATAACACCAGGATCAGGATCAGGTAGGGTATTTTAGGCAAAGTTTGAGAGATTTCACTCATCTTCAGATAAACGATCAAATTTTAACTGATTCGATTTTATTTGCCATTTAAGAGAGCTTATAAGTTCAGAAATCTATGTCCTTTGGATACTGATAGATAAATAAACCTATCCTAGATATGTACGTGTATGTAATGTAATAATACACTAATATCAATCTCTCAAAAATAAATGTGATCGTATATTTCATAGGGAATCGATATTTATTATTTTTGTAGAAAACTTCAAAGGTCGAAAGTCTAAAGTATTTTCGATTGTTCCCATAAAATTTGTATACATACATATAAGTATCTGTATTCTGGTATGTGCAATTTAATAGGGTAGTTTTGAATTCTAGATTTTGAATAAATTTATTAGCTCTCATAAATACTTGTGCATTTGTGTATTTATAAGGCTAGTAATAGTAATGAATAGAAATTACACTACTTGATAGTAGTAGTTTGAAATACATATGGAAATATAAAATTGTAAAGTACTCTTGTAGATAGTGTTTAGTTGGCCAGAATTTTCAGAATTCGCACAATAAATTGCGGTTGGTTCCCAAAACCCAAAAATGAGGTGTCACAATGAAATTGCCGGCTTTGAATTAGAAATTTCTCTTTTTGTACTTGAAAATACCAAATTGTTAGATCTTAACTGCACATTTTGTCAAAATTACACTTTGTCCAAGTTGGAAATAGAAATTTTTAAGCAAAATTTGGCCTAATTTGGCAAAAAATAAAGTTTAATTTAAAGAAGCCAGATAAAAATGGGTCATTTTTATGAACAACTACACTAGTATATATCTAAACCATTTTTATTAATGCATTACAATCTCAACTTCTGTAATTACAATGGAGTATTTCTTTAGTATTTATGATCTAAAATGATCAGAAAATTTCAGATTTTTAGGTCAAATTTAGGTAAAAAGTTCTCAAAATTAGACCAAAAATCATCCATGTCATCTTTAGTTATGACCTAAGAATCTGAAGCTCAGATATATGAAATAGAATAGCTCAAATCTTGATATAATGTGCAGTACAAGATAAGGAATTTTTGAGACCAACGAGTAGTTGTAAATACAACTTTTGTAATGCCTTTTGAAATACAACTTTTAAAAAATTGAATCTCATCAAATCATAAAAATTTTAAGATTTTGACAAACTTTTCTTTGGTTTTATGATACTGACTGATTAACAAGACAATTTAAAATAAAATATAATGCCAAAAACTACAATATTTGGACCAAATGTATGTATAAGGTACCCTTATAGATAAATAAATAGTAGTACAGAATATGTACAATAGTATTACGTACGATAAACATTAGTTTAAATAGGATGTGAATTATTTCTCATAGTCTAGAGTCTAGTACAGAATACCCATATTGAATGAATAATCAAATGGAGAAAGCAAACCAGCAGAATTGAATTAAAGAGATTTTCGTGAACTGAATTCGAAATTTAATCGGAGAGGGAAGGGTTAACTTGAAATAAAGTGAGCCAGCAGATTCTATACACAAAAACACAAATACAATACAATTACAATACAATAGAATATGGCTCATTTTCTAACTAATATAAACAATATAAAGTGATTCTGACTTATCCAAGTAATCTCATAGTACATACTACTAGATATTTCAATGCCATTAGAGTTAAATCGCCAATCCTTCAAATAAACACTTGACATCGTAATTTGTATGTAGGGTACTTTGTAAAGATTAGTTCTTGTACAAAATTCAAAGAAATGTGACACGTCTGAAGCTTCGTTTTCTATTACTTTTAGATCAAGCCCAATTTCGTCAAATATATTGTAGCCTACAATTTGTAGGTAGGTTATACAGTATAGATGTTATAGGTATTTTTAAAAAATTTCCAAAATTGACCAAAATTGAGTCTTACGATATGGTTATTTTACATTTCCTAGTCTTTTAAGATCATTAAATATCGGGATTTTACAAAAAATTAGAATTCCATATTTTAGAACTAATGTATCAAGAGGTTCAATTTTTGGTAAAGATCGTTCATTAATTATTTCCATTATCTAGGAAAAGGTCCGAAATTTTGACAAATTTTCTTGAACTGATTACAGATACATTTGGAAATAACAAATTAAAGCTTAAATATACCTACTAGTATCTGTAATGATTTGTAATCTGTATATTTAAATATTCATTTAAAATTAGAGCAAAATATTTGGCATAAACTTACAAAATGAAAGTGACCCTTTTTATAACTAACAACAATTTAACGATTAGTAGTCAGTAGTACCTATGTACTCGTATATACTAATGAATGATAAAGATTTCAAATCTCAGATTTGTTAGATTAATAAGTAGGTACCTAACTATTAATCGATCGGATACTTTCATTTCAAAAGCACTATCGAGTTTCTATAAATTATTTATTTTATATCCTACTTTACACTTACTAGGTACCCTACTTTATCTTATATTTGATATTTGTAAAAAATAGAGAGAAAGCAAACTTTCTCTCAAGATAAGAAAGTTTAAATTACATCCAATTTCCAATCAAAACAACTATGGACTATGAAGGAAACGTGATAGAAATTCATATTAGGATTTTTTCTATCCACTAGATGAATTGTATATTTAATAAAAATGTCTACTACACTTATAATCAGATCAAAATATAGTACACACACTTAAGTAGGGTACTCTAATAAAAGTATCCCTTTTTTGATGAAAAGTATAATTTCTAACGATAAAGTAACCTACATTAATATCTTGTAAAAAGTTCAAAGATTTCATTCAAATTAAACTGCTTTTGAAATGATATTACCTATCATTTCAGTTATACTTAGGTACTTGAGTAGTATAACTTGGTAGTTAATTGCATGCACTCGTATAGAGCTACTTAATTAGATGCAAAAAGTAATTGCTAAATTATCATTTGATCATAATCTGAAAATGAACCTGAACAGATCCTTCAAAAACAACAAAGTCTTATTAAAAATATGTTTGAAATTTTAAATCAAATTTGCCTAATTGAATAAGTGGATTATAATTGAAATAGTTAATTTTAATAAGATGGGTAAGTATGCTACCTACTTCATATTATTATAAAACCCATCAAACAAATTACCTACCTTAAAATAAAGTATCCTAGTACCTATACTTACTTATTATGCAGTTTAATACTAGTCCTTATCAATAATGATATATTTAAACTGATTGTACCAACATCTCTACTGGGTTTTATTTTAAGGTTTAACAACTTAATTAGTAAAATTGGGAAACCGTGTAAATTGTATTGTATAGGAAAATAGATAAGTAGGTTGGTCTGATACTTTGTTCTTTTTTGTATCAAGTCGGTATTATAATATGATTTTAGAGTACCTAGTATACTATACTTAAATCACCTTTGCCTATGCAAAAATACCTAAATATAAGTGAATATAATTTCCCAAAGTAGGGTTTAATATTATTAAAATTAAAGTTTTAAAATACATACATAGATATAGATCTACTACTATTATTAGTACCAAACCAAAACTCTTTGCTTTATTATTCTTTCTAAATTATTCAAGTCTATAAATTTGAAATCTACCTATTTGAAAATTACCTTACAATTACAAAAGTAAGGTTATGTATCTAATATCTAATTCAAACTTTGTAATGTAATAACCTAACTATTTTGAAATTAAAAGTAAACTTTGAGCGAATTACTTGAGCTTTATGTGATTGTATTGTTCGTAATTATTTTCAGAGATTTTCAGAGAAAACTCGAATTTCATTCATATTTAAATTACTTTTTGAACAGTACATAACTTACTACAGATTCGAAAATATTTATAAAACAACTCATTCAAAACCTTACTAAAATGCCTCCTAATTGTATCTTTACATGCCATATATTTCAGAAATTTAAAATACAGTTAGCAGCTGATGATTTGAAATGGTTAAAATTTAGTCTCGAAATTTCAAAAAAAAATCAATTTCCAAAAATTTACCTATTTATATACATCGAGTATGGCTTAAAAATCTCTATTGATCCTTTGAAGTATTAGCAAAATGCGCATATAAGTTTTATTAAACTGGATTTTGTGAATTTGGATTAAAATCAGATGATTATTTAATGAGAAAGGTATGATAAAATAGGTAGATTTTGGAATTTTACAAAATTAAGTTTATATACCTATTGTAGTATATTAGGGTCCTATTTACTATTTACCAAAACAAAGTAGAGAATGATTATTATTACCTTTGTCAACTTTAGTCAAGTACTTTGAGTATGCATAATATACTTAAGTAATACACCAAACCATGGATAGTAAAGCCCTTGAGGATAAATCGGATCTCAACTTTTCTCTTTTGAGAAACTAAAATGCTTATATGGGAATGAGTAGGACTATAGGCTAAGAAGAAGGCTTCTTACAGATTATACTGATTCTGATGTAATGTACTCGTAGTACAAAAGATAATAAAAGTTTTTTTTCCTCTCTCTCAAAAAATACAATAATGTGAGCAATATGTGTGCATTAGATATTTATGAAGCCTGAACACAACCAGAGAGATGAGCATTAAGAACATCTACTGTAGACTGTAGTTAAGATTAGCTCGCCTACTTAAGCCATCTTAAACAATTTAAATTAAATATCTACAATTTCTTATCATTTTATTCAGAAAGTTAGAACTCAGGATCAGTAAATACAAAATTTCTTGTTCACAGAAGTGTCTAGTTTTGAGATTTTGAGTAAAAATTTGTAGATTTAAATGATCAGAGAAAGTCATTTCTCAATTTTAGAGTATCATTTTTTGATGGTTATAAGAAGGGGTTTTATTTTAAAACTGGAAAAATTGGCATCTTAAGTAAATTTGGAACTAATTGTACCAACTTATATGCCAATAGATGCAATTAGATGCATTTAAAACTTGTTACAAATTACTCAATCTTTAGCTTTAAAAACCTTCAAATGGTTGGTTGAAAACTATTAAGGTATGAAAATACTTAAAAATTATTTTTCAAACCTTAGAACTTGAAATTTGAAACTATTTGAAATTATATTTTGCCAATTTTTATAATTTTAATCTCCATTTAAGACTAAATCCAATCCAATCCAAGTACTTAAGTACTCCGTACTTAAGTAGTAGTAGGTACTTACGTTTAGAATTAATGTATGTAATAGTAATTAAGATATCTCTAATTTAAAGCAAACTATAAGTATAAGAGAGCTTACTCGATGTTTTAATATGAAATTACATAAACTTCGCATCGAAAGTGCAGATACTCTGAGTCTGGCATATTGCCTGGACTGTATTCCCCTTACTAACTTGCTTGTTTATTCCTTTAAGTAAACCACAGCAGGATATCGAAATCATCCCAAAATGAGAATTATTAAAGAGATATTACACTACATACAAGAGCTTACCTCAAAGACAAACTTATTAGAAAGCTGGCTCGTATGTTCCTGAAGAAATTTGATTTGAAAAACCCACTCTGGTTCCGGTTCCAATTTAAAATGAGCCAAAATAAATTCCTCCATCTTTTTCTCAGCTAATTCGACAGTAAAGTCAGAAATTGTTGGCCAATTCCAGTTAGTCATAACAGCATTACTGTCAGCATCAGTAGTAGTAGTAGTAGTTGAACCAAGGTCTTTTTGTCCATTTGGTCCTATCTCAAGACCAATGCTATTGTCACCATTGACCTAAAAAAATATCAAAAATGTGTCATATTTATACGAAAAATAGGGCAGAATTCCCAAAAACTTGTTTAAATTGCAAAATTGTAAATTGTCCTTATATCCCTTAGGTCAATGTCAATATTGATAATGGACATCTAATTGGCCTTTTAATATGCTTGAGGCTTTTAGTATGGATACAAGGAGTTCTGAGAGACAAATCGAAGATAAGCAAATAAATATAATTGGATTGTCGACTTTTGACTCGAGATTAATTTATGAAATCTCGAGATTTTTCCCCAGGACTTGCATTTACGATCAAATCCTCCGAATTACGGATATTTCCCATGTATTAGTAGTAATAATAGGGGAAATAATTAGATTTTTTGATCATAATCTTGTAATGGAAATGTCAAAAAATATCTATTCTACTAGTATTATAGTACTACAAGATACTACATAAAGTACAGATAAACAAGTTCTAATTTGCAATTTGGTTCTGACTTTGATTCTGGCTAAAATGCTTACCTGGAATTTTTGATGCTCACTTTCCCCGTTTCCGGTGACTTGCCCAGAATAAGCCATTAATTTCCCTTCAAAGATTTTTACAAAAAGAGCTTTAATTAGATCATTTTATAAAGAAATTACAATCTTACATACATTAATCCTAAGAAAGATAGTAAGTTTTTTTGCCAAAAAAGATCAAATTGAGGATATTCAATTTCTCATATTCTTAAAATTTACTACAAGCCAATTAGCTAATATACTGATAGTTACATAATGTAGGTAGAAAGCCTTTTAACTCTGTAATTTGATAATTTGAACTTGCTCATCCTACTTACTCTTAGATCCTAGCTTTTTAAGACTCTCAAAAATGTCCAATTTACGCTAAAATCATATCCCAATCTATCTACCTAATCAAGTTATCTCAAATTTTTTAAGAAATTCATCAAAATTTCGTTTTTTTTTCAAATGACTGAAATTCAGTCTTCATATAGTTATTCACATCTCAATTTTCAAATTCAAATCCTAGCTTTTGTCCGTTTTAGAACATTACAAAATTGAGGATTTCAAAAGTGGAATTTAAGATATGAATGCGAGTATCAATGGTTGTTTTGAAGCAAAAATTTTATGATTTTTGAGAATTTTTTATTCAAATTTCTTATAACAAAACAATGCCCTATACTAGTACCTGTACTAGCGTTTTTTGAACCTTCAAAATTTTATTTGAAAAGGTACAAAGTACAAACAGATCCTTTACAATTTTGTTATTTGATATGCCTTGACAGTACACAATAGTACCTACTATAGCACTTGTAGAAATTGAATTCAATGTACATGTAGGACATGGCTAACTTAATTAGATAAAATTTTCAGGTTTTCATTACATTAAATTCTAATTAGAGTATTTAATCGGGGTAAAATAAAGTCTCGAGTAACCTAATAACACCAAGCCAAACCATCATACTTATTACCAGAGCAGAGCTTGAGTAGTATAATACCATATTTATTAGTCAAAGGATTCAAGTTCTAATTCTAAAATTAAATTTTGTATGAATTCCAAAATTCTAAACCCAATTGTAATGTAATAGTACAAAAGACGGCAAAGTCTCTCTCTCTCTCTACTTTTGTTTGATCTCCTTCAACAAAATTCAAATGAGAGATTACTTTCATCTCATTATTACATATTATGATTATAAATGATGAATTAAATTGGGTGAATTTCATTAGAATTAGAACTTTGATATATCCCAAGTATCTATCTATGTATAACTAGAGCATGTAAACAAATTTTTATAATACTAAATACGCCTTTATGTGCAATGCTTATCTTAATTTGACTATAATGTTCAAACTTTTTAAATCTTATATTATGGAGATTTTGTAGAGCTTGACTTTTGACAAAAATTGGGCTCAAGGCTAAAATGCATTTCTTTTGAAGAAATTATTAAAAAGTTGAGTGATGTGATCAATCTTATTTACTGATATAAAACTTGGAAATATGACAGATTAAGTTTTCTAACTTTTATAAGAGCTGATTATTTGAGTCATTTACCTATGGTGTCACTTTAGACCCTTTAGATTAGATTAGAATTTCTTAAAAAATATTCAAAATAAAATTTTCTTGAAATTCTTAATAAATCTGACTGATGATTAACCATAAAGTACCTAATAATTATTAGATAGGTACTTAAATATGATTCAAGTTTAATTTCATCCCTATTTTGGTTGAATTTACCCCTATAATTAGGGTCTAACTGTATAAAATTAATCCAAAATTAATTATTGTATATGTTAGGTTAGGTTAGGATTGAAAAAATTAAGGTTTAATTTCATAAAGGGATAAAGTTTGACCAAAAATATAGGCATCAATTTAACCAAAATAAGGATAAGATTAAATTGGAGCCCTTAAATATATGATAATTAGTTTATAGCAGACCTCTAGATCAATCTGGCATACTATACTAGTGTAGTATAGTAAAGTAGGGGTAGATTAGGGATAATTCGAATTTTTTTTGGAATTTGGATAGATGCAAGTATTATGCATTTCTTATGAATTCTTTTTTAGAACGTAAAAAATTTTAATTTGTAGAAAATTAAACTTTAAGATTGTGCAAACAGCAGGTTAGTTTTGAAATTGAAATTTTTGAGGATTTTAGATCAAATATTTGAAGTTTAAACTGGTTCATTTACTCCTCAAGGTCTTTAAAAAGACAGGAAAGAACTGCAATATTAAAATTTTGTACTCTCGTACTATACTAGTAGTAGTATAGTAGTAGTAAGGGATTTGAGTAAGAACTGCTCATAAAATTATGAATCTATTAAAACTTTATGATTTCCTAAATGAATTTTTTCGAAAAAAAAACCTGCATAAAAAGACTAGAGTTAATACTACCTACTGTAGTACTGTATGAATTGAAAGACAAATAAACTTTTTCAAACAATAAAATAAGATGAGTAGTAGAAAGAAAGAATATAATGTAGGTTAGGTAGGTAGGTGTATTTTTTATGTCTATGTCTTGTTTGAAATTACGTTGTAGTTTTGAAAATATTTCATAAAAAAAACCTTTCATTTGCCTGAGGTATTTACACCAGTATGGCAGTTCAGAGTCCAGACAATGCCAAGATCTTGATGTAAAACAGATAAAAAGGGTCGAGACAAGAGCATTGTGAAATATTCAAGCAAAAATACTAAATTTTCTAGAAACAAGCAAAGGTTCATATCATATAGATTTATTAAACAACAATTTTTCGATTACATTAGTCATGTCATTAGATTAGTAACATGATGAGCACAGATTCAAAGTAAAAAAAAAATGCAAAAAACCGTCAAAATTTCACCGAACAATTTTTAAAAAATTTGATAAAATAGACAACAATTTTCAAGATTTCTCTTAATTTGTAATTATTACATTTCCTACTGTATAATATTTTATAAGGTTTTTTTGTTGACCCCTCTTTGTACAGGTCGATATCGGTTTCTTTTGAACGGACAAGATCAAAAATACATGGTTTACTTATATTGGCTATAATTCTAAATTTTACAAGTGTCTGCAAATACGATAAATTTCCAGTTTTAATAAACCAGATTTTGTTTATTGAGCTTTGAATACTTTTGCTTGTTTTTTCTTCGGTCAAATATGAAATCTAAGAAATCTGAATCTGACTTTTGTTTTGTGTCTAAAGATAGGCCTAATGGACATTGATGTACTTATACAAAAGAAAAGAACTGCTCTAAATTTCAAGAGAAATTGGCTAAAAGGTCAAAAAGTTAAAGTTTATACATCTACATATACTGGTATGTTGTGTGGGTTTAACAGCCTGTAATGCATGTAATCTAATCTTAAGTCCTTTTATTCTAACAACAAATATTTAGCTAAATAATTTTAATTATAATAATAAGATCTTGTTTGAATGCTTTGTTTGATATTCCTAGTACCTATGTAATTCTAAAAAAATATATTTTTGAAAACTTGTACAATTTGATATTCATATACACCTACAGCTACATAATACTCGTATCATAATCTGTAATTTTTAAAATAAATAAAATGATGTTGTTTGCTCGAGATTCGCTGTGTATTTTCCGAATTTCTATATACAACTTTTTGCAATTGACAATAATTAAATAAGCAAGATACAACATAATCATATGTACAGAATAGTAAGATAAGACAGGATATTAATTAAGAGTTTATGTATTTTGCTTATGAAATTAAAAATTTAATTAATAGGTAAATAAATACCTTATTGATATTAGGTTCAAAGTTATTTAAGATGTAAAAGAAAACAGAATTCCTAATAATCATAAAACAAAATAAAAAATAAGATTATTATGATTTTGAGTGGAAACTAAACATTAGTTTAGTTTTTGATCTATTTTATTTTAGTTTTAGATTATACACGTAGGTAGGTATATGCACACTACCTACGACACTAATTTTTATTTGAAAACAGGACACCTACTACCTACCTGCATATTTACTTTGAAATAAAAATCTTTTTGAAATCATCTCAAAGCTTTCTAGATTGATAATGATATCTTTAAATAAAGCAAAGCTGACAAACAAAATCGCCAAAAAAACACCCTTATTATTATACACTACTTTTCTTTATGTATTCAAGTAAATTTTCAAAATTGTGTAGGAAGGTAGGTAATTATATTTATTCTAAACATTAGTTCCCTACTTCCTGCCTACTCACTACTAATCCCTTAAAAAACATCAAAAGTACCCTACTTACTAAAGATAAGTAGGTGAAGTTACTTACGTCTTGTACTCGTATTATAAAATGTTTACCTAAAATTATTCTGCACATAGTATCTGTACCAAAATCCAAAAATTATCCAAAATTTCAAAAAATTTTGAAAGTTGAAAATTGAAATTTTACAGCCTGATTTCTCTGAAGAATTTCAGATCTCTAGACTTAGGATTAGTTGAGTTTTATTAACATTTTAGTTACACATTATTTTATCGATATAGAAAATATAGATAGGTATTTCAGAACAGAATAATGCAGAAATGTTATGCAATAACTTTGTCTTGTCTTGAGTCGTTAAAATTAATTAAATTTTTAACAAAATTCTGAAAAATCTGACAAAAACGCCTACTTTATGGCAAAAAATCTTACCTTTTTCCAAGTACCTGGTGTAACTATGTAGGTATAGTAAAATAAATGTAGGGTGATTATTATGATTATGATTATTATTTGACTTTTTTCAAGGCATGTCTTAGGATATTACATCATATCCTTTCAGTTTACTTCAAGAAAGGATCTTGAGCTAAGGATAAGCCCAGTTATTATATAGGTATCATAACAAGTAATATTTTACTTGACACCTAAATATCTTTGTACACAAAGACCTATACATACTACTGATATATATATAATGATATATACTCGTATAATGATATTTTTTCTAAAAATGCCTCAATGAGTAGCTTGGCTATACTTAAAGTGATCCATCAAAGTTTCTCCAAAGATACTTTCTTTCTTCAATCTTAAATTATTATTACTTTTTTCATATTTTTTAAGATTTTCCAGAAACATCTGTCATTAAAAAGTTTAATCTCATGTTTACAAAATACAAGTTAGTTTAATTACACAACTACCTAACTTATATTAAATCTAGAATATTCATAAACTTTTCCATCATGTTCTAGATTCATCGATTCAGACAGATAAGTATTTTGTATCTTATTTGTACTAAATTTTTTGGGCTTATTAATTTTATTACATACAGATAGGTACATACATATCGTAGGGTACATATCGTACATACATGCTCAAAGAAAAATCCCTCGAAAATGAAATTTTTTGTGCCTTTAATTGTGGAAAGATATTTGAAATACAAGTAGATTCTACTTATGATTCTCAGACAATTGGGCAACATTTTATTTTAACATAATCCTGTTTTTTTTAGGTTTTTTAGATGTTTTATTTTACTAAAGCTTAAAAATGAGTCCTTTCATTCCTTATACTTATAAGACTTACTCTTTAACATCTGCTTTGTTAGGCTACCTAAGGTCTGACATAAAAAAAAGGTCATGTCATATCATCGGGTATCAGTTAAAAATTAATATAATTTGAGGTCAGGTATGTCAGGTCATGTCAGTGTCAGATTAGGTTTGCTTTGTTTTTTTCTTAATTCTCATGAAAGCTCAATACTAATATACTATGTAAATGTATAGGTCAAAGAAACATTACCAGTATTTGTCCGATTTAAAATTTTTTTAAAGATATTAGTTTCAATATACGGAGTATAAAAGAAATTTGGCAGTTTTGACAAATTTTGGCCAAAATTTCATTTTCTTCAATGTTTCTGAACTAGAGGTCTTAAATTTTCAGGAAATATTCATGAGAGTAATAGAACTCAAAATTTGTTTTGACATATTTTATATTGAAATACTTTACCTATGCCTATACCCTATACCATAGATAAATTAAATTTGGACTAGAATATTTTTGCCCAAATGTCTTATAGCTCAAACGATAAAAATATGCTATGAATAATGAAATATATAATTTTATGTAGATTATTAAAATTTGGTGCGCACTTAAAAAATCTCTTTTGTGTGTAATACAGCTAAATGAGACATTTATGCAAAAATGTTCAATTAAAATGAACTAACTGTATATATGTATGTATGAGCCAGACTCAATTATTCAAATTTCTAAGTACCCTACCCTACTCATATGAATAGTAATCCTATATAAAGTAGTACAAATTCTGTACCTACTATTATAAATACAGTATAAATATGATTGTGAAATATCACATCTATATACAACCATATCTTTACTCTGTTCTGTTCTGTTCTGTTCTGTTCTGTATTTATCAAATTAAATACAAAATTTTATGAAATTCATAAAAAGATACTCAAATTTTTATGAAAAATTTCAATTAAATTTTGATTAAAAATATACTATATGTTAAGATACAAATGATATAAAACTTACTTTTTTGATGATTCTACTCTGGTGCTGGTTCTGGTGTTTTCTTATCTGAATTTGGCAGATTGGAGAAATCAAAAAAAGTTGATTTTTTTCTTTGTTTTTATTCAATTGAATAGACACTCTTGTATAGTAAAGGTAAATTAAAAATTAAAGACAATTAAGTACTTCTCAACTACTTTACTTTGCAAGTTTTAAACCTTTTTTTGTTTCAAAAAATATATCACAAGACCATTAGGGAATACTCTTTAGATTGTTTGATTGATTTTGTCTTGAAGTTTTTGAAAAAGCTTCTTTCTCTCCTCTGATGAAAGGAGAGCTTTAAATATTTAGGTAGGTACTTTTTTTAAGTTTTTTATATTTCAAAGTATTTTCTAAGGTTTCTAAATTTGTACAAATTGTAAGATAGATCAAGATCCATCTTACAAAATAAATAGTAGGAAATTTCTCAATGAGAATAATACAGATTGTAATGAAATTAAGGAAATTCATTCAAATGTTTAAAAATTGACAAAATTGAACCTTCTGAGCCTAGAATTTTGAAATTTTGGGCAAAATTCGGGATAGATTTAGAATACTCGTATCTTCCAGGCAATTTTTCTATACAGTCCGAATATATACTTCCAAAATGTCTTGATACAAAGCTACTTGTAAAAGCTCAAATTTTGGGACTAAAATCTCAGGATATTTTAAAGAAATTTGGGATATTTTACCTATAAATATGATATGTTATAGTTATAAAGTACTGATAATTTGAAAACAGAAACTTTAAACAAGTAAATAATGGCTCTAGGTGAAAATCCCTCCCTCC
>JAQIXA010002095.1:0-19756 GCA_034699045.1 Nanhermannia cf. coronata Gr-Ori-00579 | reverse complement strand
TGGGAAAAATCGAAAGAGGTTTAAATGGCTATAGGGGTAATCGATGACGGAGATTCAGAATTTGATATCCGTTTGACGCGGGAGTTGACCTTTGACCCCGAAAATTGACCTTTAACCCGAAAAATGAGGTAACTTGTGCTGTCTTCATTGCTTTGCTCGCACAATTAATAACAAACTTCTAGTGAGTTGATTAAAGCCTAGTTAGCTTAAATAATAATATTCAAGTGATTATGTTTAGTTTAAAATACTGAATTTCCTGCCCTACCCTGTACCCTATTATATTCTATATTTTACTTTTTACCTTTTCAATTTCTCAAGAACCTATTACATATATACCTAACCTAAAATAAAATAATTTTTCCTTTCATATAGCCCTTAATTACATTTTATAAATATTATTTATAAAATCAATAATCAAAACAAAATACAATTCTTTTTTAAGTTTTAGTTTTAAGATAGGTTGTCGGTAACAGGCTAGAGTTTTCCTTTACGAGTATATACCTACCTGTTATGTGGTTTGACCTTTGTAATTTTTTGTAAGTCAAAGTTCAAAGTTGAAATTCTCCTCAAAAACTTGCAAGAAATTACAAAAGGTCAACAAAAAATAGCAGTCTCATTTGACCCACACTTTCTCAAATTGAGACTTTGCAAGAGCGGAAAATTGCTGATTCAAATTCAAAATTGCTGACTGCTGACTGCTGAAAATTGTGAAAATTCAATTTTCAAAATTGCCATTCCTGAAAAAAAAGAGAGATCGCGATCGATCAAAATTTTAATTTCCTCCGTAAATGACGAAAAGAAGTTTTTCACAAAATTTCCTAAAAAATTGAGGCCAAATTGCGGGGTTGTTATCACAAAATTGAGGTAAACCAATTAAAATTATTTATTTGACTTGAATATTGTTATTGTAGACGTAAATCAGAAGATCAGTAAAATATTTATTGTTTAATTAATTTATTACCAAATTAGGGTTGGATTTTACCAAACGGTACCATTTTGGGTAGGATTATAGAGCTGCCCCAGGACACCCTATACATACAAAACAAATACACCAAAATGATCCTTGGGTCAAGGGGAGGGCAAAATATTTGGTCCCGGACCGTACGACTCCACCACCGTGCATGCCCAAAAATGGATCCGCACGGTTCCTGTGACTACATTGAGGGGTTATGATTGTAATAAGTTAGGTTACGTTAGGTTTAGTGGTGAGAAGATGAACTGCCAAACTCCCCGGAGGTCAAATTTTGCCACTTCGCGCCAAAATTTAACCTCCGGGTAACTTTGACTTTGAACTTTGACCCTTTTTGAACTTCCCTTGACCCAATGATCATTTTGGTGTATTTGGTTTTTAGGATGTCTGGTTTGACCCTGGGGCAGCTTCTATAATCTTACCCCATTTTGGGACTTATCCTTAGAAATTTTTATTTAAAATCGAAATTTTTTTTCGTTGAAATGGGTCGAGAAGGTCCGGTCCCCAGGTTGACCCTTCGGGCCAACAATTGACCTCCGACCTGTGGCAGTCCACCTTTTCACCACAAACCTAACCTAACCTAGAGCAATCATAATTCCCTTAATGAGGTCCTAAAAACCTTGCAGGTCACTTTAGGTTGCCAATTTGGTGTTTGCGAACAATTTCTGACCCTTTAGAATACATTTCGACGAAACAAAAATTTCAATTTTTTTGAAAATTTTCAAAGTCCCAAAATAGTACCGTTTGGTAAAAGCTAGCCCAATTTAGGCAGGTCGCAGCTCAAGTATTTTTTTTATATTTTTTTTCTTATCTTAATCTCTTACATAACGGCAAACTGCCGTTGTAATTAGGTCCATTTTGACAATTTTGCCGTAGTAGTGTAGTTTAATCATGACTCGACATGTCATGTCAATATATAATTTAAAATGATCATAATAATGTAAGGTTTATGTTAGTTAAAAATATAAAAATAGCTAAATTAAATATAAAAATTCTATTATATTTTTACAGATTACAAATGGATGGTAGTGATGCTGTCGATGTCAAGACCAAGGTCGATGTCAGTCAAGACCAAGAAACTTTGGAGGTTGTAAATTATGACGGTTTGACTCACCTTCTCAGCATTGATTTGGTTCGATTTTACAATTTATATATTTTAAAAAGTCTTTAATTCATATCCAAATGTTAAATTCTTAATCCTTAAATAGCTATTTAATTAAACGATCATAATTGAGGCTAGATTTGACTTATGTATTTCTTAATTTAAAGGTCAAGGATGAGATTCTCAAATACCTGGATGGTTCGGCTCTTCTCAACCTCAGTGGTGTTAACAAGAAAATTCGTGAGCACATAACTTTTACAAAAGAGATCAAAAAATGTGTCAACTAGAGGTTGACCTCTGACACCAAAAAATTGTATGACATTGAAGGACCATTAGCAGGATGGACAGCTCAATTGACCAAATTAACACTGGTCTGTAATACAAGTTTATTTTTACTAGTTCCAGAAGAATTATTATCATCGAAGATAGAAAAAATCCTCCCGAATTTGTCAACCCTGGAGATCATCAATGAATCAAAAGAATTTAATTACATGGCCAATTTTTTAAACAAAATCCTCAGCTATTTATCTTCAAATCTGAAATCATTGAGTCTCCCATATAATTCCCTACTAAATCCACTCAATTTCAACTTTGGACAAAATTTAGAAGAATTAAAATTCACAACATCCTTCACATCTTTCTCCTACGAGTTTTACGATTATGAAAAGGTCAAAGCTCATCGAAATTTCGTCCAAAATGTCAACATTTTTGTGTCCAATTGCTTCAATTTGAAAAGTTTCTCGTGTCAAGAGGTGGCTCAAGATAAAGACCTTGTCCGTTATTATAAATTGGACATGTACGAACCAGAAGTTGACGATTTTTTTAAGGAGATTTTGAAAATAATTGAGAATAATTCAAAGGGTTTAGAGAAGCTTGAAATTGGGATAAGCAAACTGGCTTTAGATGAGGAATATGCTGAAAAATTAGCACAGATTTCATTACCAAATTTGAAATTTTTGGATTTGAGAGCTGTAAAAAAATTATCATATTTATCTTCACAAACTCAACCAAAATTAATTGATATTTTGAAGAAATTGCTGCCACAACCTGGACTATTGACAACTCTCAAATTAGCCATCACCAAATTTCCACCTGAATTGTTTGACCTGATCCCACATAACTTCCCTCAACTCAAGTGTCTATCTTTAAAAGCTTCAAAATATTGTGAGATAGCTTATGGTATAAATTATATAGTACAAGACAACTGCTGGTCTTTCCTTCAATTACTTCCTGAACTCGAAGAATTGGAAATTACAAGATTTATAACAAAGCAATTCGATTCTGATTTTGGACTACAAAATACATCTCAACAATTTCTAGAAAATCTACTTGAGAAAAATAATTTGAGAAAATTGGTGTTAAAAGGGCTGGACAATTTATGTAACTCATTTTGTAATAGGATATCGAATAATATGACCAAATTAAAGGAACTGACACTAACTGGATGTTCATTCTACTTGGATGATTTTATGGCAATCTGTGCAAATTTCAAACTTTTGGAAAAACTGGAAATTTCACATTTGCATGCTGATAAATTAACTTCTGACTTCACTGATGATGGGGAAATCGATTATAATGAAATTAAAACTGCTTTTGCAAGCTTAAAATGTAAATTTTATTTTTTATACCAATTTATTGTGTGAGCGAAGCGAGCACTTACTATTCAACTTTGCTTGCACTTTGTCCGTCTGTCTGTATGTCTGTCCGCGGCATAACTCGAAAACTACATGACCGATCTTGACCAAATTTGGCATGAAGGACCCTTATAGGGTCCAGTTGTGCATGCTCGAAAAAATTTCAGATTGCCTCACCCCTTGGGGTCATGGGACTCTTTAAGGGTTCCCCATGTTTATCGAAAATGAGGTTTAAGTGGCTTTATAGGGGTAATCGATGACGGAGATTCAGAATTTGATGTCCTTTTAACCCGTTTGACCTTTAACCCCCCCCCCCCAAAAAAAATGGGGCAACTTGGGAAGTTTTCAACGCTTTGCTCGCACAATTTATAATCAACTTCTAGTGAGTTGATTAAAGCCTAGTTTAATTGGACAAAATTTGAGCTAAAATTCCTAATTTTACTGAATTTTTGTGATAGAGTAGGATAAAAAGGGTCTTATCATTTGATACGTTGCTGTTACCTTAAAACTTTAGAAGTGATTGTGATATTCTTATCTCCATTTTCAATTTAAAACCTAGACTAGATTTCTTCCATTTGAATACCTAACTAACTTGCATTAGAGATAAAGAATCTAGGATTTCAAAATTAAAATCCGAGATAAGAATACCGTCATAGTATCTCAGTCATTATGATCAGATTTCAGACTCGAAATCCTCGATTTCTGAAATAATACAATAGCCTAACCAATATGCCTACTTTATATTCTATACTGTAGATCTAGGATTAAGAATTAAGCACTTTTTTTTAACTTTTATCAAATTGTTAATTTTTCTGGTAGTTTGTAAGATATTTTATTTTATTTGATCGGCTCGTTGTTTCAGTATTAAAGAAAGTTTATTTGAGAATTGATCGAAAGGAATTTCCGACATACAGATACACACATAAGTATACATATAAGTATATAAGTATTAGTAAAGTATAAAGTAAAGTAGGATTATGCCATAGGATTGGATTGAAGGAGAATTTACCCGTTTCTGAAAAGATTATTGGATTCTCGATGTCAACCATAAATCAACCCAACTATGTTACATTCCAATACAGAGAAGTTATACTATTCAATTCAATTACATAATATCTATCAAAGTACCTACTTGTTAGTGTTAGTGAATAGGAAAATATACAAAATCTCACTTATGAAATTGAAATTATATTAATCTTACTACTCGTATATTAGATATAAAGTATAAAACATTGACTTTTTAAAAATCAATTGCTAGTCGAGTCGAAAACTCCTCGATTCTCAGGAATTAAATGACAAGTAAAGGTTCAAAAATATCAAAAAAAATCCGTGTATGCATAGTCTATAAGTAGAAAAGACCTCTAGGTCTAGACCTATCAAAAATTATCGAATTTAGTTACACTTTTGAACCTTTACTTGCCCAAATGAATTAACAATAAGATACCTAATAATTTTGATTTTTAATGAAATTGTACCTAGTTATTTTTAGGCTACTTGTATAATTCTAGGTAATTACGCTTTTGATGGACAAGTAAATTACGATATTAAAGTTTCATTTTTATAATAAATTACAATTTGTGACATTTTGATCGTTTATTTCTCTCATATCTGAAATCCGAGATTTGACCTGGCGGGTGGTCTTCGATAACTATTTTGGTTGATCCCAAAAATCTCGAGCCCATTTTTATGAACTCTAGTTTTAGGACAAAAGGTCACTTGCCAGTTACCCGACTTAAATCATGTCATACATTACTTATTGTGTTATTTAATATGATTCTTGAAAAATTTAAAAAATTACATAATATTTCAAGCATAGAAAATGTATTTATTAAAATTTGAGATATTTTTTCAATATTTTGTATGAATTTTGTATCGTTTTTATAATTATCGGTAATACGATTAATTTTGGGCATATTTTGTTTTAGATTTGACTATGACTGATCTTGAGAGCATTTTTAGTTTTATTATTTATGATAAATGATAGCTAGAGGCCTGAATAATTGCTATTGATATCTCTGTGTTGCCTTTTACTAAACCCTAGAATTTTTATAGATTTTGAAGGGTCTCGGGATATAAGGGTCATTTGTTCAGTAAGCATCAAGTGGATTCGATTGGAATGACTTCCAAATTCATGAATCAAGTCATTTTTTACACAATTTTTTGGCCCCTTTTAGAATCTAGAACTCTAATAAAATAAGCCTTTTTTGATCAATTTTTTAAGTATCCATACATAACCTAACAGTAGTTTGTAATTTGTAAGGTAAATTCTCGATATAAGGTATTTCCTAGAGATTGTATAAAAGTTCATTATAAAGAGACTTATATAAATCCCAAAGGTATGTAGGTACTTTATAGAGAAAAGTATCTTATAAAAAGTCACTTAAGGTCGTGATAATTGGATTACGACTATTCTAATTTGAAAAATACCTTATAAAAGCATCTTTTCTGCTTTTTAGTCTCAATTTGTATCATCTTCAATTCAATTATCTATTTTTATTTCATGAAAAACAGCTTAAATCTGTATATGGCATTTTGACTCTAAAAAACCCAACCATACTTGAGACCGGAAGCCTCTTAGATTTTGAGTATCTGCCCTGCTGATGTCCATAAAAATGAACTAAAAAAGTGTCAAATTAAATAGCATTTCATACTTAAAAAATATATAGGTACCTATATAATATTCAGTTCCGCTAAAGGAACCGGAAACGGACTGAATTACAAAATAATTTCATACTTTTGATTTTTCCAACTGGAAGACTCAATTGTGTAGAAAAATATATCACATTTATGTAAATGCATTTTATTTGATTGATGACACATTTATTAAAATTCATATAGGATGATAAGAACATTTAAATATTTGAGGTTTTTGAAGTTAAAAAACCTTGAACTATAGTACACTAATCTGTATATAGGCAAAATGTATCTTCAAATTTCATCGATATTTTTTAGTACCTTACATATTTACATGTGGTTTTCCGCCTAATTGTCAAAAATGGTTTACAAGTTGATATTTGTTGTCATTCTAGTTATAATTACAGTAAGTTTATATCAAAAATTTGGCTTTTTATACAAAAAATTTGGATAATTTTTCTCTTTTTTTAGGCGATTTTGTTCACAATTTTTATACCTTTTCCAAAATATTCGCCATATCTGGATAAGGATGAGCAAATTTGCTTTTGTACTGAAAGTGCAGGTTAGTATTATTAGTATAAATTATAGATTTTTAAAGTAAATTTTTGAGATTTTGAAGCTCTAAATTGTGATTATAGGTTGCTTTACATCTGATTCCTTGTCTGAAATCCAGTCAAAGTTTGCTCATAGTGAATTTAATAGATCTTTGAAGGTAAAAGAAACGAAAATTTCAATTTTTTTGAATAAAAATGTGGATATTTTATGAAAAATTACTTTTTTGCTTAAAAGTCAGTCAATTTTATGAAAAATTTGACCTTTTTTAATGATTTTAGGGTCAGGTCAAAGCTCGTGAAGTTCTAATGAAGGCAACTGATGGACATGGTCATTTAAATTCGCATAATTTAGAGAAGTTTCACAATATAATCCTGGAGGCTAGGTAAAATAATAATGAAATTAGGTTTCGAATTAATCTCACTCATCCATACTTTGTTGGTTGAATTTACTCCTATATTTTTGGTCTAACTTTACACCTTTATGAAATTAACTCCCTTTAGACCAAATGTAGAGGTAAATTCAACCAAAATAGGGCTAAAATTAAACTTAAGTCATTAAATTACAGGTGTACCAAAAATGAACTTTGTGATTATATTTGCATCCCATCTGAGAATCGACTGACTTCTAAAAATATCACATTTTCTGGAATCCAATGCACTTGGCTATATGTTTTTCGTTGGTGTACTTGTTGTCTCAATCTTGTTAGTTTTAAGAATTAATCTGAGATTTTGAGGGTGTAAAAATGTCATCAATTATTTGAATTTTGAAATAAAATTTCAAGCATCATTGCTTTGAAGGATCACATTTTTTGTGCCAAAATATTCAAAGAAATGTTTATCAAAAAAATTCATTAATCAAATCAAAATCAACCCTTTATGAATTATTATAAAAAACTGAGCATCTACAACTTGTTTTAATCCGACTAAAAGTACCCTACTACATATATAAGTAGTAGAAATGATATAAAATGGGCTTCGAATTAATCTCATTCCTATTTTGGTTGAATTTGTCCCTATATATTTGGTCTAAGTTTATCCATGTATGAAATTAACCCAACAGCTGGGATATTTAAAGCTGGGATATTTAAAAATCCCAGCCTAACCTAACCTAAACTAAATGTAGAGGTAAATTCAATCAAAATAAGGTTGAAATTAAACCTTATCTTATTACTTATTACCCAAGTCTATAAAATGTGGTAGAGTAAAAGTATATAAATCTTGGATATTTCAAAGTATTGGATAGGTCTTGGGTCTTATAATTAATATAGATTCATATTTCAAAGTATCACTATAAATTACGTAGATATTGGTTAGCACAAATAATTCAAATGTAGTGTACAATATCATTAGCATTTATAAAACAAAATATAAAAATTTGACTCAAAATTCTTATAAATTGCTCAAATCCATTTTCTAAAATAAGTTGAGAAATTTTAGTAAAATATTCATCAAGACCCACGATGGACCACGATATTCTCGTAAAAGACTCTTTTATACCTTTGTATATCAGTATCAGTATTGAATATTTAATAATTTAACCTAGTATAAAATATATTTTAGTAAAATACATAATTTCTAAGAATACTGATAGATAGATATTTTGAATTGAGCCTTTTACTTGGTTTAACAGTTATTATACGAGTACTAGGTTTGAAGAATCACAGTTCAGAAATACGAGAATTGAAAGCATTTTATTTTGTGATGGATGTTTAAAAAATTCAAATTCATTTTGACTTTGATTGTTATTACAATTTTTACCCCTAATCATATCTAGGTATATATTTTGGTCCTAAAAATATTATAAGTAAAATAAGTAATAAGAATTACCTACAGATAGTTTTATGGAGATGCACAAACATATTTGATCAAAGATTTTTTTTATTTAGCATAATGTACTACGTACTATAGTACTGATAGTTTTGCAGGGATAAAAGCAAAGTCTGGTTTTGATAAAAAAATAGATTTCTGACGATTTGAGGGTATTTTATCATCCATAATATGTATAAGTTTAGGTTTAGGTAGGTAGGGTACTCTACCTAGATTTAAATAAAAATATGAATTATTGACAAGTACTCGTAGTATATGAATATCTCTGATTTTAAATGCATTGAAGATTTGAATATCCCTATGATTTTGGTTCAATTTCATTCTTAATCTAGACTGTAGTCTACAGTCTACAGTCTGTAGACTTCTATTTAGAAAGTAAATGCTGTAGATATAAACAAAGACAATAGCTGGTTTTTCAAAACTGAAGAAAATGAATAGATATTATCTATTTCTTACTATTTACCTACTTTTTAAGTAAATACCTTATGAAATAGTATCTACATGTAATAAGATATAAGATGGGATAAAGTAAAGGCAAAAATACAAAAATAAGGGTAAATTCAACCAAAATAGGGATGAGATTAAATCAAAACCTTTTTAAAAGATTTAAATTTTATATTTTATTGACTTTGGGATACCCATATCTATTTAATTAAATTTTCCTAAAATTGGTTGAGAATTTTTATAATCGACCTTCTTATTGTGAAATTTTTAATTTGAAATCCTAGCTTACAGAGATACGAGTACATGTAATATAAGGTTCAGAAATTGTGTTGTGTTTTATTCATTTCAGTTCTGATAAATCAGATTTAGGATCCATAGTTATAAAATGAGACCTAATTTGGTTTTACAGAGCTGAAGTTACACGTAAAGACTCCAATATGAATCCTCAAAAAAAAATCTTTTATTTCTCTATTTTTCGATTTCATCATAATCGCAAATTCTCATATAAAAAATAAACAGTTTCGAGTTATAAAATAGTTTTTTATGCCTAGGTATATATTCTAGTACAAGATTTCCAAGTATGTACTATGTATCTGTATGTGTAGTGTAATATACAAACCTATCAGTATATCTATAGATAGATACTGATAGTTATTGAGATAGGGAAATAAAATATAAATAACCATAAGGGTTAGTTCCACTTTATCGATTCGCATTTCTTCTGATCGTTTTTTTTTTGTCGATTTTTTTCAAGACCAAGTATACTATAGTACTATAGTACTATGTACTAGTACTATTGAAGCAACAATGCATTCTGCTATCTGTTGCTTATGTATTTTATTTTTTGTTGATTTTACCATTGGATTTTACAATAATGGTTTGCTCTACTAGAAATATATAAGAAGAGGAGATAAGTTTGGTATTTTGCCAATTTCCAATCCTCCAGGGTGATATCGACGACTAATCGAAATTACCATTCCAGTTCTTATCGGCCCCTCAGGACTACAGGCAGGCAAAAATGGAAAAAAAGCAAAAATTATCTAGAATCTAGAATCTAGAATCTGTCCGTAGATATACTGATACTAGCTTTAGATTGCAAAATTTTATCAAAATTTTGTCGATTTTTACAAATCTGAACCTAAATTATATAAATAGAAAATTACCAAAGGATCTTCAAGTACCTATTGAGAAATTTTGGTAAAAATTTTGCAATTTATTTTGTGAAATGACATATACCTCCATATTAGGTATATGTACAATGTACGAGTATCTTAAGTATATTATGTTGATTTAAAAATCCTTAAAATAAATTTTGATTCCTGTCCAAAAAGTTATGAAATATGTGCTGTTTCATATGAATTTAATCAATTAATTCAGCTATGAGAAACCAGATTTTGCCCTTATTGATTTTACATATCTTTGAAATCAAAAGCAGGCTTTCCAGCCTTATAATTTAATTAATTTTACTAAATATCAATGCTTTAATTTACTATTTTAAAGGTTATTTTTCTTTGAATTTTTTAGTGAAATTTCTGTATAAAGATTTTTTTATTTCCAATTCTATGTAAGTTACGAATTTTCGATTTCGGATACAAAAATATTAAGCTAGAAATCTTGGAAAATGCTATTCAGATAAGTTATCTAAAGTATAGTTCAGGTATAGTGCAACTCCTCGATTTTTCAGGAATTTATTAACAGAATCAACTTGTTCTTGAATAATTGATGATAAAATTGGAACTTTTTCAAAAACTCGAGTCACCGCAGTATTTGGTATATTTTCATTTTGTGTCATCTCTTTTTGATCCAAATTTTTTAAAAGACATTCGAGTCGATTTGGCTCGATTATGAGTCCTAAATGGGTCATAATTTTTCTAATTTCAAGTTCTGGATTTGATTTGACCTGTTCGTATTGAACTATAAGGAGTTTCTGCCTCTCAATAGGAAGGTCATCGATATATCCTTGACCCTAAAAAACAATTAAAATACTTTATAAAGAAGTTCTGCTCTAGTGTATACTTTAAATCTTAGTATTAAAGAATTTAAAAAACTTTTTTAAAAAGAGATTTGAAAAATTATGTAAAGTCGAGTGAAACTAAAACTTGTTAAATTTTCTCAAATTGTTATTTTAGATTTTTCCCCTGCTGATGCAAGGAGTTTAAATATTAGTAAATATTAGTAAAAATTGTTTAAATATTTTATATCCCTTGTGCTGATGTAGGATTTTTCCCCTGCTGATGCTGATGTAGGATTTTTTACAAAAATGGGTTCATTTTATACAATGGTATAGTTAGACCAAAAATATAGGTTAAATTCAACCAAAATAGGATTAAGGTTGAGATTAAATCAAAGCCTTTAATTAATTTACTTACAATCCAAGAGATGATCAAATTTCTCCATTTCCTTGCCATACTTTGAACAAATTGTGGAAAAATTTGATGATCCAGTTCAAGATTTAGCCAATAAATTATAATTGATTTGAATGGATTTCTAACTAGTAGAATCCCTTGATGTTCGAAAAGGTCACGAGATTGGGTCAAATAGTATCTTTCCTCATCTGAGGAATGATTGAATGAGCTGGATTCAAGGTATCTTTGAAGTATTGTATTTCCCTTAAAAGAGGTCATTAGAGGTTAAATTATTGGAATATTAAGCTAGAATATTAATCAAAATTGGTAAAAATTTGGTAAAATAATCAAAAATTTTCAAAATTTTGCAAATTTTTACCAATCAGTTGACCTACAAGAAATATTCTTTACCTCAACTGGCGAATAAAGCTCTCCATGAAATCCCAAACTCAGGTCATACGGGTCATTATGGACACTTCCAGTTAAAAAGCCAGAACCAGCTTGGGGTAGAAATTTTTAAATTTCAAAAATTGACATGTCATTTAAGTAGAGTATTTAGATTACCTTCAATCAAATATCGAATCCAATTTAAACCACTCCCTGGTATACTTATCAGAGCTCTAAAATCAAAAATTTTAATGTCAATTTCTAATATAGGCTACAAAAATGTTTGCAAATCAAATGATTTATATAGGTTAGTTGTTCTTGATGTATACTTAAGCTTAATTTCATCCCTATTAAGGTTGAATTTACCCCTATATTTTTGGTCTAACTTTACATCTATATGAAATTAACCCAAAATATTTTCAGTTTAGTTTAGTTTAGGTCAAACTAGGTTAGGATTTTTATAAAAAAATTTGGTTAATTTCATACTAGAGGTAAAGTTAGACCAAAAATATAGGTGTAAATTCAACCAAATAGGGATGAAACTAAACTATAATCTAAGAAATTTTACCAAAAAATTACCTATTTGTATAATAGTACCCTAATTTGAAAATTTTGATGTCATTTCAAATATAGGTTTCAAAAATGTTTGCAAAATTACTTATAGGTTACTTTTTCTTTTTCTTGATGAAGACTAAAGCTTAATTTTATCCCTATTTTTGTTGAATTTACCCCTATATTTTTGGTCTAACTTTACCTCTGAAGTTCTGTATGAAATAGCTCAAAATATTTTCAGTCTAGTTTAGTTTAGGTTAGGATTTTAAAGATTTTGGATTAAAAATCATATAGTGGTAAATTTAGACCGCAAATATAAAGGTAAATCCAACCAAAATAGGGATGAGATTAAATCAGAGCCAAATTTTTACAGTCAAGTGCAAAAAACTATATTTTTGAAAAAAATTTGAATTTCTTACCTAGGCTTGAAAGTAAAAGGCTTGGCATATCCGATTGAAAAATTTTTACAAATTTTTGGCGTCCCCTCAGCACTACCATTGAACCAAGGGTAGTAAAATTTTTTCCCAAAATTATACAACTCTGAAATATTGTAAATATTTCCATTAAAAAAACTGTGCCTTTTTTCTGGCCTGGTTTGAATAAGCCCCTTTGAAGAATCGCCCCAAATTCCACTAAAATTTCGAATATTTGCTAAATCTCTTTTGACTCTTTCCGAAATTTCTTGTAAATTTTGAGCTTTTGTCCATTTACCACTAGTTGATGATACAAAATTTTGATTTTTTAAAATGTCTAGGCTTTCAAGTGCACTTTCAGGTATGTAAAAATGTGGTCCTTTTTTCAATTGTAGATTCAAAAATTGTAAAGTTTCATGATTTTTTGAGACTTGAAGAATTATATAGTAGACAAGTGCAATTAGGCCAGATACTATAAGGAATTGAACAAAAGACCAGACATGGATAGGTTGGCCATGCTGTCGAACTTTTTGAGAATTTCTTCGTATTAAATCCATTTGATTTTTCAAAATTTTGACAAAATTTGAGCCCTTGTGGGGACTTATACCAATCGATATGAAATCCTTAGAATCTTGCATTTTTACTAGAAATACAACTTATCTGAACAAAGTCTAAATTCCAAATGCAAAATTTCAGTTAAACCGGAAATACCGTAAAAAATAACTATTTGAAATCAGTCGAATATGACAATACTGATAGTTACCTATAAATATTTGAATTATTTGAAATGGTCTGATTAGTCAAGTGAAACATTTTACATGAACTTCAAAAGTATAAAAAATCTTGGATTTTTTGTGGTTTTCTTATACTATTAGTAAATTTTTATCACATTTTTTTCTATTTCAATATTAAATAAGAGCAAAGATACTACTAATGCCATTAGTCTGTCTAATGGTAAAAAGTAACTGTTTTCTTATTCAAGTGTACAATAATTTGAGATCCCCAGTTTAAAAGCCTCATTTACAAGCTTACTATATATTATAAAAATCTGTCAAATAAATGGTACATATTATTTAATTTAGAGAATAATTCACATCTTCGTGTAAAATTTGGTAAAATTTGGTCAAAAATTTTGTCAAATGGTATATTCTAACTTTGAATTATAAGATACTTTTTTAGTTTGCAAAAGCATATCTTGGGATCATAATGGCTTTCTGGCCTTTAACATACAAAGATCTGAAAACCGAATAGATCCTTTGAAAAAGTATACGGTACTACTGCTAGTTTAGACAATTTTCAATGGCTATTTAGACTACTTTAGAAAAATCGACTTTGTCCAGTGTTAGGGTCATATGAAAATATCTGCAACTAATTGGCTAAAAGATATCTTAAGGTTATAATGGGGTTTCAGGCCTTTAAATAGAATTTATCATTACCTTTTGAACCTTTTTTAACCTTTTTTATTGCCTGAAACTAGGATATATCCTTTGAAAATTTCAAAATATCAAAAATTGAACTTAATTAAATTGCCCATCTGACTTGTATTTAAAAAAATGCAAGAATTATATGAATCTGCAAGAAATATTTGACAAAATTCAGATACCTATCGAAAGTGCAAATCGGAATAAAAACTTGAGAAAAAAAAATCGAATTCGGTCCTTTTATTTTGAGGGGGTGAAATTGACACTTGGGCTTGGGCTTGGGTCTAAAGTCCATTAAATCTCATTCCATTGTCAAAGTCAAATGCATCTGTACCTATATAGTATACTATAATAAGAGTGCTTGAAATGATATAAAAAAACATAAAATATGAAATTTGGGCCTTCGAATTGAAATTGGACCACTTGTGACTGACTTTTGAATGGCAACTCTCCATCAGAAATGACTCAATGACACTTATATAGACCCTACCCTTGAGATCGAGGATCTGATATACGAGTAATAGACCCTCAAAATAAATTTTTAAACTTTTAGAAAATATGAAATCATCACAAGTAAAGGTTCAAAACCCATAAAATAAACGATTTTCAAGACTTTTAGCTAGATTTACAAAATATTGAGCTAAAATTTAGGCATGAAAATTCAAAAAAATATACAAGTAAGAGTTCTAATCGCCAATATTTAGCTAGAATTAGGTCAATATTTGGCCTATTTGACAAATTTCTCGAATTTTTAAAGGTTTTGGAACATTTCTGAACCTTTACTTGAACACTTGAAAAAAGATACTTTTAATAAAGTTACAAATATAATACGAGTATCTGTAAGTGTGAATTTGAATTTGAAAAAATGGTCAATAAAATTGGCACAGGGTTCGATTATAAATTAAATTAATCATACCCCTCAAGCACTGTACATTCTGCCCATAAAATATGATTGAATTTGCTCAAAATATCCCGAATTTTAAATTTACACTTAAGTACACTTAAAAAGATTCTAGTTATGAGGCAGAAAAAAGCTCGAATTTTCAAAAATTTCAAATTCGAGTTTGTATTTAAAGGAATTTTTTTAGAACCTGACAAAGATACTGGGCTTTATAGTCCCTTTTTAAAGGGTACAATACTGATAACTGCTATATGAAATATTTAAAAATTTCTCGATCTGTTTATTTTATGTTTATTATTTGTAGGGGTAATATTTGCTCAATAATCTTTAGGTATTGATATATCTGGTTGAGGATAAGGGTGATAAAGGGCTTGATGTGCAATTTATATTCGAGAAAAGTATTTTGTATATTTCTATGTAAAAAAATAAAGGGTCTTATAGGGCTAGGGTTGGAAAGGGTGTAAAAAATAATGCTTTATTGGTATAACGAGAGATAAGCCCAAAGTAAAATAACTACATGGACAAATCGAGGTGCTAAAGATCTAAAAAAAAAATTTAGCTCGCTCATAAAAACATCTATCTACTATATATTAGACTATCAAAATTTTGTAAAAATATTAAAAATCGATTGATCATTGATACACTAATAAACCGAGATTGCCCTAATAAGAATTTTAAATCCATTTTTGAGAATATACATACAATTTGAGCAAATTTTTCTAATAGTTCTTCTTCTTCACTATCATATTTTATTTTGTTAAGTATTCTAAAAAGCTAATATGAAATATTTTCTAATTTTATACATTTAAGAATGCCAATTCTAATCTCAAATTTCAATTTTTAAATCACACTTGATAAAATGATACAAAAATTTTAAAAGATGAGTTTTTGATATATAGATATTTACCTATCTAAAGTCAAAGTTTTAAATAAATTACGGAATAGAAAATTAACCTTTTGAACATTTTAGAACATTTTTGTGGGTTTTTAAAGCATTTTTGAGCATTTTCGAACAATTCATGATTTTTTTAAGTATCTACAGATATATGAACATTTCTGAACATTTTAAAAGATTTTTATGCATATTTTGAGCTTTTTTGAGCAATTTTAGACAATTTTTTTAGTATTTTTGAGTGTTTTTTGAATATTTTTGAGCATATTTGACATATGGACGGAACCTAGAATTTCAAATCGAGAATTGAGATAAGTTGAAAGAAAAAATTAGTTTTTAAAAGTTGATTCGACTAAAAATTTTGAAATTAGGTACTTCAAAATATTGAATTTCTGAACTGAAATCGAGCTTTTCATGTAGGGTATTGTAGATAGATATATTTTTTATAACCCAGTATCTATTGCATAATATTATATTCCAATGGTCATATCAATAACATCATTATGAGAGTAAATAGCTCGGTTTTTTTTGCCTTTTATACCCAAAAATATATATATTTTTTCTCACTACAGTAGTAGACCTGACATGTTCTTAAAATTCTCTCTCAAAAAAATCCTTTTTTTCTTGATTTTCAAGTGCATTTGTATGTACGTGATGGTTTTTTTTGCCCATTTTATATCAGTAGTACTGATATTACGATACCAATATGTAATGGTTGGCCAAATCATCATATCTAAAGATCTCAAATCTTATAATACTTGAGAATACTAGAAGTATAAGTAGTAGTAGAGAAATATCGTAAAATATTCAAGTTTACTTTGAATGCTAAGCCTGAACAAATACAAATAGTCAAATACTTATTACTAGTATAGCTTTTATATAGTATATTTGTACTATTCTGCCTGGCTGTAGTAAAGAAATAAGGGATAAAAAGGGTTGTAATGTCCAGCAGGACTTGTAGGGGAAAAAACTGTTGAACCGATTGCATTTATTCGGTTTTTGAAGCACGTTTTTCCAGTAAAGTAAGTCCAAAAGGATTTCTTTTTTTTTTACCAAAAAAAAATTCAAAAAATAATCAGTCGATATATTCAAAGTCATAAATATCTAAAGCCAAACTTTAGATTGAGAAAAAAGGGCTTTTTACTAGACATAAAATTTTGAGAATTCAGGTGACTTTAATTCGAACTAGAGGTTCGAAATTTAAAAAAATGGTTACACTGTACAGATTACAAGGTTATATTAAGTTAGGTTAATACCTATATTAAATATTGCGATAATCAACTTAACCCTTTAAAAAAACTCCTTTCAGCAAAACTTATTTATCTTGATAAAATACAAAAAATTCCAAAATTTCGGTTTTTGACATTTGGACAGTTTTTAATAAGTTATGAAATTGAAAATTGACTTTTTTTGAGCATTTTTAAATGTGTTTTGAGCATTTTCTGGGTAATTTTGAGTATTATTGAAAGCCTTTTTGAGCATTTTTCATCTTTTTGAACAATTTTTTAACTATTTTTAAACAATTTTTTAACTATTTTGAACTATTTTTGAACGTTTTTTGAGTATTTTTATGCTTTTTGGGTAGTTTTGAGCATTTTTTGAACGTTAACGGACGTTTTTTGAGTATTTTTCATCTTTTTTTGAACAATATTTGAACATTTTTTGAGTATAGGTACTCGTATTGGTATTTTTTTAAGCATTTTTGAGTATTTTTGAGCATTTTATGACCATTTTAGACTTTTACATTGACACCTATTTCCTAAAAATGTTATAAAATATTTCGGTGTACGGTCAAGTAAGTAAAAGATCTGAGAGAAAAAAAGTCAAAGCAAATCAAGTCGGGTGTCAAAAAGTAAATGTTGACCGACCAAAGCTAAGTAAGAAAAAAAAACCGGGGTAGAATAAAATACCCGTTTTTTTTTGTTCCTTCATAAGGAATTTCTATACTTTGTTCTCAAGATAACTCAATTTACTTCAAAATATCCTGCCTGGAAAAATTCTTTTTTATTCCCAACAACCCAAGTCTCATCAAATTTATTCTCGTTTCTCAACTAAAAAGGTGGATCTTTTGTAGGTGACAAAAGATGTGTCTGGAAAAAAATTGAAATTCATCCAAGATATCGGATAGAATGACAGTAAATTTTTTTTTATTTCGAACCAAATAGAGACTGATTATATTCTCGAGGGTGACAAATTGAGAAATTCGTCAAAGTATCTAGGTACTAGTACTTTTGTAGAGAAATAAAAATTTTTGATCTGAATAAACTTGATATTTTCTCGGATATTTCAATATTTTTTTCATTTCAACACTTGTTTGTCTCATCTTGTAAGCCTTGTGATGAGAAAAAACCGAAATTTTGTGAGGCTTTTTCATACAGAGTCTCTCAAAAATGATCATTTCAAATTTTTTTGACAATTTTAAGAAAAATGTTAAATTTTCAGCATTTTTAGGCCCTAAAGATACATTAGATTCTTTAGAAATTTTGTTTTGTGAAATTTGTGATGCAAAAAGACCGAAATTTAGTGAAGATTTTTTATACAGAGTCTCCCAAAAATGATCATTTAAAGATATCACCGTTTCAAGAGCGAAAGTTTGAAGAAAAATGCCAAATTTTCAGCATTTTTAGACTCAAGATACTTTAGAGTCTTTGGAAATTTAATTTTGTGAGACAGGTTCTCATTAAATTGACCATTTTAAGAGAAATTTTGGAAAGTTTTAAGAAAAATTTCAATATTTTTATACTCTAAAGGTAGGGGAAAATTTCTAAAAATTTCTGGTTTTTTATTTCGGACTTTAATTCTTTCGGAGCTTTACTTTTGAAAGACTTTCTCAAGGTGTTTTGTACTACCTAGCTAACAAGTTTCTGTTTTTTTTTCAGACTCAATTTCTTTTTCTTTATTGGAAATAACACCCAAAGGAGTTGAATTGGATATTGGGTATCTTTACTTGAGGATCTTTGAGTGAGAATATCGAGTAATTTTTAGATACTAATATTTCACCTTTAATTTGCCACTATTCCTCTACCTAGAGTAAAATGAAGATTTTTCTATTTTTCAAAAAAAAATTCAATTTTATAATCTTCGGATTGCGCGGAATCTGGTTAGAAAAATAGACATTATTTTTAATGCTGAATATTTGAATGGCTTTAAAAAATTTTTAATTTTTGTCTTTCTGAATTTAAAAAAAGACAAGTGTAAAGTACCCTACCTAAATCATTCTACCTAAAGATATCAGTATTTTAGAAACTTTTTTGAAATTTGGACATATTGCTTTCAACCGAACCAGTTGACCTGAAATTTATCTGAAATTTTTATATATGTATATACATATATCCAAGACATTCTCAAATAAATTGAAGGTCAAAAGGACTGATTCAGTTCAAAATAAATTGTCTAAATTTCGAAAAAGTTTCTAAATAGGGGTAGAATAGTATTCTACCCCTATTTTATTCAAAAAATTGATATTTAGACAGTTTTCAATAAGTTATGAAATTATAGAGTATTTTTGCATGTTTTGACCATTTTTTGAGTATTTTTGGGTACTTTTGAGCATTATTGGACGTTTTTTGAGTATTTTTTGGGTATTTTTCATCTGTTATTGAATGATTTCTCTTCTCTATTACAATTTCTTCTGATTTTTGTGTGTGTGATGTCGCACGATAACTCGAAAATGGTGGCTC